>JARKIC010000491.1:0-259140 GCA_029378375.1 Mycena olivaceomarginata | reverse complement strand
CCGAGCGGTGTTATCCGTGTTGATATGCTGGTAACTGCTCCGTTCAGCGGCGAAACGGTTATATACTTGCGCGCGCGCCCAGAAACGCCCCAGAGCGTCTGAACTGGAGTTCAGATCCGTAAGGGACGGGTTTCCCCAGGCATTCCGCTCCATGTTCGTTTCAAAGAATGACACCCGCGGGGTTGAGCGAGAAACACCTTCGAATGATGGGAAAATATACTCAACGCGCAAAATCGCACTTACCACGAGGATCAAAACCTATGATATCGAACTCAGGGGCCAACCATGACGGCAAGTGCTGAGCCGGCAAGGGCGATCATATCGACACCGCTCCCGCCAGGACCGCCTGGGTTGAACAACACAGGCCCGGGTACAAAGGAGAGTCGGCAGGTACAGCAGCTGGGTACCGCGTCAGAGCAATAGCGGCCTTTTCACCCTCCGGCTCCGAGTGTTCAGAGGTACCTGAATGAGGACATCAGCAGTCGAAATGCAATGCACGGAATGTAGACATTTAAACGAGCACATTGATGTGCGGAGTAGCAGTCCGTCCATTCAAGCTTATCGCTTGGGACAATCTTATGGTAGTCAGAGGCGGTGCGAATAATGCAGGTAAGGCTGTGAGCTCACACTCGCCCAGGAAAATTCAAGTTGAATATTCTCGACGGCATATTCGATTGGGTTGCGGCGAAAGCCTAGGACGAGGAGGAGTCCAGCGAGCGCTGCCCCCCAACAATCAGTTTCGTATATGTGTAGAGCTCATAATGGTGAGAGAAAAGAAGTTATGGGCTTTTGTAGGGAGCCAGAATGGCGGCTATCAGGGAAACACCTAGCTTCGAGAGTGCTAGACATCATGGTCATGTTTTCCTCATACCTACTGTGCCGCAGTGCCACGGAGACATGCGCAGTAGATATCAAAGATACAGCGCCGTGGTTTAATCGGCCCTGAGCCCACATGATCCAATTATTATGTACGCCCATGGATCCCCATGATTGGGAAGGAAAATTCACTGGCGACTTACTGGTCAGCTTTCCCAGCATAAGTAAAAGTCGTCGAGGTAAGAATGTTCGGAACGCGCCGTGGGAACTCGGCATGACGAAGCATCACGATCACATGATGTTTGGAAATTTACATCGAGTGGCCTCTTTCTTCCACCATGGCCACTGAAGACGTCTTCAGCGATGCGCCAACATCGTCGACTGTGATGTACTCGAGGCCGCCAAAGAGAACGTCCAGCCTCTAGCCACTGGTCGCCGAGCCACCGCGCTCTCGGCCATCCTTTCCACCCCGCACGCCCAACGAGAATCCAAATTGGCCGCAACACGAAACAGATTGCGCATCAACGTTGAGCTAGCTCTTGAAGACGAAGAAGATGATCCACTGGAGGCGTACTGTCGCTTGGTCAATTGGACGGTCGAGAATTATCCGCAGGGCCACAGCGCAGAATCCCCCTGCTAGAGCTTTTAGAGGAAGCTACACGCGTCCTTAAAGACAACCGGGATGGGAATGGCGAGGAGAGATAAAGTATCTCAAGCTTTGGCTGCTCTACGCGAGCTTCGTGGAGAAGCCCACAATCATCTACAGCTTTTTGATCGCCAACGAGATAGGGACGGCGTTCGCGATTTTATACGAGGAGTTAGCGGCTGTGATGGAACGGGATGGCCGGTGCGCAGACCCTGTTTCTTCAAATATGAACTCAGGCTGATGGATATGAAGGCGGAAAGAGGCCGACGACGCGTACCTGTTGGGGATCGCTAGGCGCGCTTCTCCACTCGAGCACCTCAAAGCACGACACGCGGACTTCCAGAAACGCATGATGTGTGCGGCCGCTCTTCCCGCTGCGCCTGCCCCGGCCGTAGACACGAAGCGGACGGCACTTGCGACTACCTCCGCGGCCTCCACCTCTTCTTTGTCCGCGCCGCGCGCCCCTGCGTCCCGTGACCCTCATAGCGCGCCTTCGAATGCGAGGCTTCAGATATTCGTGGATCCGGCGTCGGAATCCGCCGACGCCGCGGGGAACGCATTTCCGACGTCGGGACACGTAAGACGCGGGTGAAGGAGAACGTTCCAGAGGCGAAGAAGATGGCGGGGTCGACGTTGCGGCAGCCTGGAAAGACGAGGAGAACGGCCCCTGGCGCAGCTGCAACTTCCAGTTTCGTGCCATACGTGGATCAGAAGCTGATGCCATGCCGCCTCCACCTGTTCCCCCGCCAAGAAAGCACGCGACGCCGTGCCGCGCACACCTTCAAAGAATCAGATACAGCCATTCGTGGACGAAGAACGGGTACGGGCGTCCCATCCACTCCCAAATTTGTGCCGTTCCAGGACGAGGTATTTATTGCTCGGTTGTCTGGACAGTTGCTGATTTTGTATTAGGCCGACGCGCCTGCAATGAGTACTCCAGCTCCAGAGTCAGTCATGAAGGTCAAGAAGGCGGACATGTCAGAGTCCTCACCGACGTCTGAAGCTGAGGCGCTGAGGCGTGATCCCCTCAAGAACTATGCTGAAGCCACGCAGGTCTAGGGTCGCACATGGCTGCTAAAGAAGTGCCTCGGATTTATTTTACTAATTATGTATATACTCTATACCTTGCAACGCCAATTATGACCACGACCACGAACTTCCGCCGAGCGCGCAGGCACTATGCATAATCGAAACATACCGCAACCAGGCACGTCTCGTTCTGTGCTGAAGATTGGCAAGTTCCAGCCAGGCACCTGCAAGTCTAATAGGCTACATACGGGCTCAGGTCCGTGGAGGGAGAGAAGGACGGAGTGATGGCGCGGCATGGGGCTTCCTTCCCTCGGTTGTAAATCATCTTGTCAGGCATGAAGCAGCGTCGAAGACGGAGGCTTCTCCAAATTCCCAAATGCGGACAGGAAAGTCTTTCATTTCGGGTAAGATTACCGTGGGACGCTGGGATGTGCCTTCGAGAATGGGATGAGATGGGGAAGCAGGGGAAGCGTCTGGATTGGTCTGGAGCACACGCTGTGCAGTGCAAGTCCGAGGGTAAACGCTTCATATACACATGACTTGGCTGGCTTGAGCAGCTCGAACGATCTTTGAGGGGTAATGTGTGGGCTTGGCATGAACAAAAAAAATAGAGACATATTGTCAAAATCCACTGTGCCCTCCACAAAACCTATGCGGATTTGCTTTTGAACCCAAGAAACAAGGGCCGGCCGGAATATCTAAACTCCAGAGCCCGTCCTCGACGGCGACCCCGCATCATGTGCCAGTCAAGAAAGCTTGAGTTAACGGCATCTCAGCACTCAGCTTCGGCGTTAGGACCGGCAGTGTGAGGAGCCGCAAATGGGAGTACCGCCAGCCCACAAATTGGTACTGATAAAATACGGAGAGGCAATATCATAATATTCTGGATCCGGTGACTAACTAGTACTTGCAAGGAAAAAATGCAAGGGCGCGAAACCGACAACTGCGGAAAATCCGTGTGCGGCGGTGGAATCAGTAGGTAAAATCTAGAACGGGTGGTTGTCCTTACGTGCAGCTCGGGAGCTCCCAGTTCGGTTGCTCAGGCCGAGGCCCTCCTAGTTGTTAGAACGCTCTTCTCAAAAGATAGAAGAGCCGGTAGACGACAAAATATACCTGTTGAATCACCCACACACAATTGAACGGAATAAGAGGTTGGTAAACCACGTTTGGGTCAGTCGCTCAACCACTACAAGTTGAACAGGGCGGCTGATAATTCGACCAACGTTCACCCCCGCCAAGCCGGAACGATATTAGAGGCCCACAGACAGTCCGCAGATGCACCGGCACAGCCAGAAGGCCGCCTCCAAAACCCGCATCCGTTGTCGGCGGGAACAAGATATTTAGGTACTCCAAGCCGTGGAATCTGCGGAATACGGTTCCGAGAACTAAAAAGATTATGCCGGTCCCATGTCGAATAGGTTCCGAGGGAATGCTGTATCCTGGGACACAGTAATTTGAATACATTAGACTGATCGTGAATACAGGAGCATCCGGGAGTGGCGGCAGCCGAGGTCAAGGCAAATGGGACAAGGGGGAACGTCGGACGAAAGCTACAGTAGGTAGAATGGTTGCCGAGAAATGCCAGCATCATCCCCTGCGTCGGCATTCGAGACGTCCCCCTGACTGCGACGAACTACCAAAGCTCGGCAAGCCGCGAAACGCGGGAGTAGTGCACGCTGCAATACACGTCCGAGTCCTAGGAGAGTGAGACTTCGGCCAGGGCTCCGCTCGGAGTCCGGGTCCGGTAGAAAGTCGGCGTAAGTGAGCACCCAGCGAATGTTGGAATACTGGCAAGCAGAGGGCTCAAAAAAGCCTATTCTGTCTGGCGCGGTAAGTTCACGGTGATGAGCGGAGAGAATAGTGATAAGTTCAGGTTGAGCTGGAATCCGCAACTGACGGAGGTCTACGTAGCTCAGAGGCCAAGAAACAAGACACCGACTTACGTCTCGAGACTGCACGCCTGGAATTTGAATAACCTGGTGCCTGAACCGAAATTTAAGCGTTACAAACGTCAAATATTGCCTGAGTTGTGCAAAATCGATAGTTAGAAAATGCCCCACTAATAGAAGCCCCGCCCGGAAGTGGTGCCACTGCGACTAGAGTCTGCCGGCGCCATGCCACGTTTCAATGGAAAATCTGAGAAAAAATAAGGAGGCACAGAGAACATACGAATGGAATTGCCAGTAGCGTTGTCAGCGGCATGAAAGACCAGGTTTGGAAATTGATGGTTCCGACGCGTCAACACAGACAAACTTTCGCGTTGTTTCCACACGCGACCACCACGGCATGGCTAAATTTGCTTACACCGCCGTGCGCGTATCATGTAAGGATTGGCCGAGTGCTGCACCGCGGATGGGAGTGGCGTTACTGCTCTTGTCTCCGAAGGCCCGATCACTATTAGCCTAGTCGCACCCTACCTGAATCCCCGTTCTAGAACCGTGCATCCGCGGACGAATAATCCGAAGTTGGACCTTTCATTAATTCCAGATGCGGCATGGCGAACTCGTACAAAAGCACTGACCTGTCTCCACCTTTCATCAGCTCTCTCAGCCTCCCTGATCTGCTCAGCGACACGTCCGGCGTCTCATACTCTCTACAATGTACCGCTCTACTGCTCTCGTCTTCGCACTCTTCTGCACCTCTCTGGTCGCAGCTGCTCCCGTCACATCGAGCACCTTCTCAGAAGTTGCAACACAAGCAACTGCCGCAGCAGACATTGCTGTTACAGCAACACCCCTGGGAGACATTCTCTCTGCAGTCGTTGTGAACGATCAATCTGAGTACGCATACATCCTTCCCATTTAATGGCTTTGACTGACATTTCCTTCAGAACATACACACATGTTCCGGAAGTTCACTCATCGGCTGAGAAGACTCGCCGCCGCAGCTTCCGTCGCCGCCACCCTTAAAAAGTGGACGCATCGAGCTATCTATTTGCGCGATACCCTTGCATATACCCCTATGACCCGTCTTATACCCATGGTTCGTACACATTTAAATCCACCGAACGAACTTGAAGCTTACCCACTTTCCTCCAGACATGACCGCTTGATGCCGCGTCTCACGACATAGACTCCCACCGGAATAGACACACACACACAACGAAACAACAGAAATGACTGTACTTTTACGGCGCATGATTCATTACGCTGGAAGCCCAAAAAAATATACAAAGCATTTTGAAACCAATTTATAAGTTCCATCAGCTGGAAAGCTCGACGGCAAATGCTACTGCCAACTTAGCGAACCTGGAACAGCCTGGTGAACAATTTAAGCCAGAACAAGTAAGAAGGGACACACTGGTGCATATGAGAAAAAGAAAATTCGTGGGATGCATCGATTCGGTCTCGATGTGTGTGGATGTCTAGCGCGCCGATTAATGGCAGGACTAATTAAATGTAGTGGCAACCCACTGTCGTTATTCCCGTAAGCCACTAGGCTCTCAAAGGCATGGCAGGCTTGGTAGCCCGCTCGATTCCACAATAGATGATCGGAACCAATTCCCGCCGGCGTTGTTTCCTTCACCCATGGGATGTCAACTGTTGCATTTAGTTTATGGATCAGTACGCAGCCGACACGGATGCGACGCACGGTAGCGATCGACAAGGAGCGTTAGAAATTGGGTCAACTCGGCGTCGACGCCGTTTGTGATGATGTTAACCGTCTCTTCTGATCCAGAGGCGACCCATGCCTGTGCCGAACAATCAGTCGAGACGAGTAACGGCGAGCGGCGTACGAACCGTCATGTCATATTGTTGCATGCCTTTAACTACTTTCCCTTCTGCTTCGTATGCCGCGACGATGTCTTGGGACCCTAGGCCTCCACCCTTAAAAATAAAATTCAGGGTTGGGATTTCCAGGAATGACCGCACAGTACCTCTTCCGCGGAATAGAAGTGAAACTCAAGAGGCGTTGTCGGGATGTATTTGGATTTCAAAAGTGCTCGATATGCCTCTAAAATAGTTACGGTCCCAGAGCCATCGTCGTCGGCGCCGGGAGCTGGTAAGAAAGGGTTTTCCTGGTTGATGCTGTCGCAGTGGGCCCCGAGAATTGTAATAGGATCGGATCCAGCTGAGTTGTTTGGCGCTATACGGATGATCTATACGACAGGAAATGAAGTTCAACCAAGATCAATTCACATTTGCAACCCACAACAGAAGCCTGTTTCCACTTGTGATAGAAGGGTTCGACAGAAATCAAAGCCTTTTGCTCCGGAGTCGCGAGTTCCGCAGTATAGTTTCGAATTTTCTGGAGCAGCCATTCTGAACTCGCCCTCCCGGACTCGCTGTTATAATACCGAGTTCGAAAGGAAGAGAAGTATTCCAGGTTAATCTTCATTTCCTCAATAGAGAGGAGAGGTAACATTGGGGCGACAAGCGAGGAGTTTGGAGGTGGATACGAAAAGTGAGGTTTTTCGAATAACAGTCCAAAATTACTCGGTGCATCAGTGCTGGTTCAAAAATAAATTGTTGCACATGTCGAAGGCCAGAAAGAGACCACACACATATCCAGGTATTTCTTTCCCATCGCTTTCGCGTGAAGTTTCTGGCGTTCCGTTATCCATATTGCGTCTTCATCCAAAGAGAATTGGACAAGCCGTATATCGTCCAGATTCAGTTCGAATCCTTGGAGGAAAGCTGCAGACAATGACATTGAATGTGCCGGTAAACTCACCTGGCTCATTATAATGGTTCTCGAACTGGTCGTCGGAGATGTCGCTCTCAAAGTGAAATTGTGCAGTGTGTTTTGAGAATCGCCCGCTGGCGTGTGTCGCGATAGTGAAGAAAGAAAGCCAAGTGGCACTGGCAGCGACTCGGAACAACATCAGGGTAATGCAGAAGGAGCGTTGACGAGCCGATTCCAAGGTCGTTGTTTAAACCAAGCTGAGCACAGCCACGCAAGGCACACAGCTGTCGCAATCATGATTTGGATGTTGTCAAGTTCAAGTTGACAATGACATTCGCTGTCATCTGCCAGTGATGAAGAAGCTGAACTACGGGTCTCTTTCGATCGCTCATCTCGGATTGAGCAGTCTTATTCAAGCGGCGAGAACGACAAAATGATCCTGGACAAAGAACAGGCGAAGAACACTGGTTTTGGCCCGGTCGTCAAAAAGTCGGTAGCACCTTGAAAGCGTCCCGCCACGCGATACACGCGTAGCCCGAAAGGCTCAAAAGTCGGGTGGGCGGAAGCCAAATGTCAACTGATTGTCGTCGATAAGATTCACTGGCGAGTCCATCAATGATATAGTCCAATATGCGGTGTAGTCGAACTTGTCGATGGGCGGCGACATTTAATGATTAATGGCAATCGTCTGACATATGTTCAAACCATTTAGCATCGTTGGTTGAATCTTCGAGAGGTGTAACTCTACCGCCAACCTTCTACCAGTCATGGAGGGTCTTACACCCCGGTTTTGACAGACCAAGGCCGCCGCGCAGTAGCGGGGGAAGAACCAACCCACCCTCTACGGTGTTCTCGACGACGGATTCGACCTCGTGCGGCGACACACGGCCGTACCACACTGCTGTTCCATTTGGGGTGTATATCTGGGCAACGGTTTAACACTTTGCATTGTAACGAGCATTATTAACGCGAACTTACGATGCAGTTCCCCGCGTACCGGTGGCCACCCATGTGGGAGTTGAACAGAATGAGCGCCTTCTTGGCGGTCTGCAGCCTTTTGAGCGTGTGGACGACATGTGCGTCCTTTTCCTCCGTCGTGCCGGCGAATTTCTCCAGTGGAGGATCGACGATGTGTTCAATTTGGGTATCGACCGTCCAGCCGCGTCGGTGCAGCGAATCGGTGAATACTGCCAGCCTGGTTAATAAATGGTTGGACCTTTCAGGAAACGACCTACCCCGTTCAAGTTTCGGTGCGGAGATGCCGCACCGATTATCACGGCGCTTGTGGGAGCCTGCGAATTCGGTCTCAGTCTCGGGAAGAGCAAACAAACAATTTGAAGATCGCACATAATGTGATCACCGCTGAGTACGGCAATACCCACGTATTGAACGGGGATTCGTCTGGTGTGGAACCCAGGATGCGGGGGATGCGCGGATGAAGTGCTGACTTCCACAGCAGTTCTGCGCCGCGGGCAGTCGAGGGGATGCCAGATATAACCACAAAGTCCGGAAACACCAAGACAGTTTCTAGTTCATGGTCATCCGAGATGGTCTTGTGGCTTCCGTTTAATATGGCAATTTCAGTGGAGTCTGAGGCGTTGAAAATTCCAGGCAGACGTGGGACATCTGAGTTCTTGGTAGAGGGAGAAGCGGCGATTTTCTGAAGTGCTCTATCTATATATGAAGTGAGCGAGCCACTTGTCCGGGCAATATCCCGGTCCCAGTCTGTTGTTCCTGTCGAGACCATGATCTGAAACTTCCAGTTGGATAGACCGTTTAGAAATTTGGCAGGATGCTGCTTACCTGACGGCAGAAAGGCCGGACAGACCCAAGCATCTGAGTTTCCATGTCTACAGTGAAACGCGGAGGATATTCGCCGTGCCCTACGCTAACAAATGAGTTGTTTGCTTTCAGTTGTGTAGCGCACCTACCGTCTTCGCAGGGATCGGCGCATGTTCTGCAGTCTGCTGTAGACACAGGAACGCCGGAAGCGCCCAGTTGTTCGCGATATTGTCCGGATTGAGCTCATGCTTTAGAACCCAAGCTTTGAGTTTCCGCAGACCGCTCATGGAGTGAAGGGAAAGGGAAAGGGAAAGGAGAGTTCTGTTTCAAATAGTGGACGCGAAAATGATTATTGATATTGCCAAAAAATTGTGTCATCTTCTGTACACATCAGATCGTCAGCCACATATCAGATAAGATAGTTATAGACTCACAAAAGCTCGACGCGCTCATAACTGGTTGCAGTCGTGTGGACTATTTTAAGTAGCGGTCTCAGCCGGGACACCCGGGTGGGGAGCAGGTCTTCGTTGTGGACTTGCAGTTGGCCACCGTCGCCACAGCATGAAATTGAACCTATTATTAACAAGAGCCGTTGAGCGCGGTGGCGCCAACCAAGCGCCAACATTGAATAGCGGGCCCCGGCAAGTGGTGCCGGAGCGCTGATAGCGGACCGAACGGAAAAGGCTCCAGACAGGCGTAATTTTATCAAGAGAGAGAAAGAGAGAATTTGAACCCGAAGGATCGGTGCGCTCCTCGCAGTACTTATCCTCTTGAGTACGCAGTCGCAATACGATGCTTCGGCGCACCGAGGCCCCACCGCTGCGGACCTCGATGAGACTTAGTTGACAAAGGTTTTAAGCTGTTTCAAATTTCAACCCCAAGTTGCAATTTGCTGCGAACAGTGGAGAGCCGATAGACGAGCCTGAAAAAAAGCCTCTTGCAGCACTTCTTGGGTTCCAAATGCCAGAAATTCGGCTGGGTAGGGCAACCAAAAAAGCGTACATCCTTGGTACATCCTCCTCGCTTTCTCGGAGAGTCGAATTTATCTAGCCTTTCGTACGGCGCTCAGACATGCACAAGGAAAGGTTTGACGACGGGCTGTCGAGTACAAAGAGGAGACAGGTGTTAGATATTCCACGGAAAATCGCGATAGAGTACTAAGTATACCGACCTCGATGGTTGTGGCGGAGACCGCGCTAGAACCCAACGCTTACAAATGCGAACATTTCCTTCAAACTGATCCATCAACCTTGCATCAACCACTTGCATCGAGAATCGGTGCTGGCCACCGCAGCTTCATACAAACCACCATGTCTTTCAAGCAAACTTCCTTGTTTCCCCCAAATCCCTACCACCGCTCGCGGCGTATCGACGAAACTCAGCGCCCACAAGGATAAGATTATATACAGCAACGGCAAAGCCGTCATCGTGAGTTGGTGATTCATACCCCGAGTTGGCGCGACTGAGAGCCATTCAGATCCGCGATCTAAACGTGAGGATTCTCTCGGATACGCGGTCAGTTGTTGAGGACAGATTGGATGTGCTCTAGAACCCGTTGCAAGCGATCGCGTATACCGGGCATGTCCAGAACACCACTGTCGCCCGTATTTCGCCCTCAGGCTACTACTGCGCATCTGCGGACGCGTTTGGAACCGGTACGCAGCAATTGATGAGTCTGGAACATTGCATGGACTTTTGGCAGTTCGCGTATGGGACACGGTCGGGGAGGAACAGATCCTCAAGGGAGAATATAAGGTCTTTGCTGGAAAGATGTACGTCGAAATCAACATATTTCCTCCAGTACTGATTTTGCCGCAAGAAATGACTTGGAATGGGATGGTGAGAGTAAGCGTATCATCGCTGTTGGAGATGGACGAGAGAAGTCTGTCCCTGTCGACCACAGAGACATCGGCTGACTTGCTTTAGATTCGGACATGCCTTCATGTTCGACAGCGGATCATCCACAGGGGAAATCAGTGGCCATAACAAGGTGAGCGGTCGTAAATCCGAGTGGCTTTTATTCTAACTCGTCAATAGGCCATCAATGCGGTCGCTATCCGTCACCAGCGCCCGTTCAGAGCCGCTACTGCTGCAGATGACGCTTCAATCGTTTTCCATCAAGGTAATATCGAGTAACCGACTTTTCCTCCCATCTGACGCGGCATGCAAGGCGCACCATACAAGTATGACAAGGTACTTGGTCCCCGCCCAGAGAAACCTTCAGCTCATGAAATCAGACAATCAGAACGCACACGAAGTTTGTTCAGGATGTGCGCTACGCACCTTCGGGTGATCACTTCGCGAGCGTCGGGTCGGACTCCAAAATATTCCTCTACGACGGCAAGACCGGAGAGACCGTCGCCGAGTTCACGGACAGCCCGCACAAGGGCTAGCATCGTACGCGTTTTCGCCGTTTCTGCATTATCCTACGTTTATTCCAGTCCATAGATGGCGTCTTCGTGGAGTCCTGACAGCAAATTTTTGGCAACCTCGTCGGCGGACTGCACGGTCAAATTGTGTAAGACATCCTCTTGTTGATCTTTTCGTAAACTCATTCTCCATATCAGGGGACGTAGAGACCCGCAAAGCGAACGACTACGTGGTCCTCTTGGAGCGGGCGTGAACAACCAGCAGATGGGCAACGTCTGGAGCCGTGAGGCCGACATCGTTTCTCTCTCCTTGTCGGGCGACCTGAACTGTATTTGATCATCGGGTGGGAGACAAGCCCGCACGCGTCGTCACGGTTCGTACTCCAAAACTTTCCTTCGATATTTCCGTACTAACGCGCCAACAGGGGCCGCAGAAGACCATCACGGCGGTCGCACCCTCCAGCACGAGCACGTTCCTCGCTGGTGCCGCCGACGGGCGCGTGGCTGGAATACACCACGGCCTCGGGCGAAGCCGTCCCTGTCGGCGGCGAGGGCCACACGAGCCTCATCGTGGGCCTCGCGGCTGCCTCGGACGGCAAGGTCTTCTCCGCAGGCTACGACGACCGCGTGCGCGAGATCGGCGCCGCGAGCTTCTCCGCAGCGTCGATATCGACCGCGGCGCAGCCGAAGGCGATCGCAGGTCGCTGCGGACTGGGACGGTATTCGTGGTGGAGGCGGGTGGTGTGGAGGCGATCCGCAATAACCAGAAGGTTGCGCACCTCCCGACCAAGTACGTACCGAGCGCGGTGGGGACGACTGCGGCCCTTGTGGCGGTTGGGGGCGAGGTGGGTTCTCCTTTTGCGGTTGGTCGATTTAGGGCTGACGCACGGAACCAGGACCAGAAGATCCGGCTGCATGAGTGGAGCGGGACGGCGCTCAAGGAGGTCGCGCTGTTGGAGGGCAACAAGGGTGTTGTCTCGTCCCTCGAATTTTCTCCCGATGGGGCGCTCCTGGCCGCGGGTGACGTGCGCTCTCTCTCTTCCTTCCCTTCGCACTGTGTTAGCTCATCATCGTATTTTCGACAATCAACAGTCCTAGCGGCCGCATAGCCCTCTTCGACGTCAAAGAGAAGAAGCTCATCACCGCGCGCTGGTCCTTCCACTCAGCGCGCGTCAACTCACTATCGTGGACCTCGGACTCGAAGCACTGCGCGTCGGGCTCGCTCGACACGCACGTGTATGTGTGGAGCGTGGAGAAACCCGACGCGGAACATCGCGCTGAAGAACGCGGGCCCGGGCGGGGTGAACGCCGTGTTGTGGGTCGGTGGCGGCGCGGGCAAGAGCGGGACGCTGGCGAGCGCGGGTGCGGATGGGTGTGTGCGCGTCTGGGAGGTGGTTTTCCATGCGTAGAGAGAGGTGAAGTGGTGCCAGTGAATGTATTGCGCCGGGATGGCGTTGGGAACAATATAAACTGTATTCAAAGGTTGGAATCAAATTTGGTGCGAACACACCTCACACTGTATACGTACTCTTTACCACTTTTGCTGAAATCGGTTGCTCAATTATGAGTAAATTTTCGGAATTCCGGCGCGCCTCAGTTTCACGTTAATTGGACCCTTTTCCTCAGCCTGCCATCTGGCCTCGATCTCCGAACCACCCATTCAACGGACAAAGAAACGGACCCTAGTGATTGGCACGCGATTGCCGTGTGGGCACTGCGCCGTCACTGCGCCGTCACTGCGGAAGAACAGATTCTGTATCATGGCGCAGCTTGGATGCATTATTTAAATCGCTTCCGTCGTATATCCCGCCCATGTCGCGTCTGCCCCCTGAGCTGGAGATTCAAATATTCGAGTCTGTGGCTAGGGACTCGCCATACGATGCCGCGCAACGTCTCAGGCTGATGCTGGTGGCGCGCAGGGTCAAAATATGGTAGGTGTGCACCCTCATCCACGAATCCGCGGGCCTTACAATGTCAAAAGGGTGGAGCCGTTTGTCTATCCCTGCCTGGCATTCTCCCGGGTGAATAACTGGGATCGCTTGAAGCACATTGTGGCGACGAAGCCGCGAGACTTTCTTGCCAGGCACGTCAAGTCGATTTGCATGCCTCTCCACACAGTCACTATGCAGGAGGCATCGGAGATTCTTTCGGCGTGCACTGGAGTGGAAAGACTTGCGTGCTGGATTAACCACATGGCTGGCGAAGCTCTTGCGATTCCCCAATCGATCCCCATCCAAGGACTGGCTCTATCCCGTCTTTCCATCGAGCTGTCCCACTTCCTCTGCCTCCCCGCCGACCTTCCTCACACCCACGCCAGTCTGACGCATCTGGAGCTCGTGTATTGGGAGGAGCACGCGGAACATTATCCAGCCACACTCGACCTCGCGCGTTTCCCGTATCTCACGCACTTGGCGCTCCGTAATGAGGCGCTGCGATTTCAGTGGCCACTCCAATTGGCGCGCAGCATGAAAGACAGTTGCGGTCGCCTCAAAGTGATGGTGCTGGTAGACTACGAAGTCGGCTCAGCGGAAATGGTGCGCCGAGCGTTGAGCGACGCCCGAGCGGTGTTGGTGTTGTCTCAGGTTGTCCTCCACGATTGGGAACCCATGGCAAAAACGTTTCCTGAGTGGTCGCTTCGGTTGGGGAAGGGAGACATGTGGGCACGAGGGGAAGACATAATTCGTCGTAATATGCCTCGATAGCCAGTTCACCGAATTTACATCATTCACCCAGACCCTATTGGAGCAAAGTGGGGAGGACGATCCAAATTCTCTGCTGAGTGCTGAGGAAAAAGTTTTTAGAATTAGGATGTCGACGTCAAAAGCACGAACGAATACCTTTTGGCGAGAAGGAGCAACAGAGAGAGGAATCCACGGCACGCATGAGTTCGCAGTGAGTTGAGAGGGCATCGGGTGAAAGATGGCAAGAATAAAAGAGCGATGTTGGGTGCTTCCGTTTGAATATTTATATTCAAAACTATAATACTTTGCACGCGCGCACTGTTAACTGAACGCAGAACAAGGGAAGCAAAAGTAAGATAAAGGTATCATGATGAGATGCGCATCTAAGTTTGCGGGGTAAGGGGCTTTTTGCTAACAACGAGGTACATCGGGGTGAACAGCTAGTAAAGTGAGAATCAGCATCGCTGGACGAACACCCGAGAAAAAGCGAGGTACTAACCTTCTGTTGTCCTCCCCGTACAAGCGAGATCGCGGCAACCCGCAGCGCCTCCCCGACGTCGTACGTCCCCTTCGGCATGAGCCCCAGCTTCTCCATGATCCACGTAACATTGTGGGTGACAAGGATCCCGCTCCAGCTCATGCGCCAGACGGTGATGTAGTCCCAAAATGTTTGGGCCTTGCGGATGTCACCCTCGAGGGGGTAGTACCACGGCACAACGTCCGGCCGGTCAGCGAGGTCCTCTTCGTGCTGGATCTCGAACCCGACGGTCTTGATCGCCTGACGCGCCAGCTTGAGGGGACGCATCTCCGGGATACCGTTGCCGAGCTCGATTTCGTGCTGCAGGTCGGCGTGTTCCTGGATAGATCCGTCCCAAGCGTCCGTCATACACCACTCATAGACACCGAACTGAATAGACGTTAGGACGATAGAAGCGGTCAACCGGACGGGACTTACAGTGCCTCCGGGCTTCAGGACCTTGAAGATCTCGCCGTAGACACCTTCCCACGTCGGCGCGTGGCACGTAGCCTCGATGGCGTAAACTAGACCATCCCGTTAGTCTGTATAATGATGGGAAAGGAGGATGCACAAACCCGCGTCGAAGTAGTTCGGGCCAAACTGCTCCTCGAGCTTCATGAAGTCGCCACGAACAAACGTGACCTGGCCCTCCAAGCCCGCCTTTTTTGTGTACTTGCGCGCGCGCTGGACCTGGAACTCGTTGTTGTTGAGCCCAACGATCTGCACGTCAGCGAAACGCGCTATCGCCCGCGCAGGCCCGCCCACTCCGCACCCAACATCGAGAACACGCATGCCGGGCCGCAGGCCCATTTGAGCAGCGAGATAATGCTCGTGGCGCGCCAAAGCGGCAGCGAATGCCTCGCCCTGGAAGAATCGGCAGAAGTGGAAGGAGTCTGCCCAGCCGTACTCGTAAAGCTCAGTAGCGCCGTCATAGTAACCTTTCAAGAAAAAATCAGCACCAATTTCAGTGTCCTTCCGGGCAGGACGCACCATTAACTACGTCGGTGTAACTGTCAACACGGTTCTCAGTGCCAGTTTCGTCCTCCTTCGAGATGTCCTTGTTCCAGAATTTGGTGTAATTCTCGATACGGTCCTTCTGGCGGCCATCGGCCAGCTGCCCATTGGGGTTGTTCACTGCGAGGGCCATTTGATAAAGACTACAGGTTAGGTGAGTATGACGTCCGTCGTTTTGAGAGTTGAAAAAGACGAAAAGTATCAGCGACTTGAATGGATCCCGAAGGAATACCCGCCCACAGCGCCGAAGCACGTCGCGAATATATTTTGCAGTTTTGTTTCATCACAATGGAGAGGAATGAGGGTGGTACTCACAGGTGGTAGGTCGGAACGAAGAGACAGAGTGTTGGAAGAAGTGGAACGAGAGAAAGTTTATAAAAAAAATCAGCTCATTCTCTTTTTGAGACGGTTGACGTAAGTTACGTACACATGCTGACAAACCAGCGAACAAAGTTCAACCGAGGTTCAACGGAAGTAAATATTTTGAATATTCGAGATCTTGAGTCTGAATATCTGAAGGCTCGTCTCTGAAGCCCCGAGGGTCTATTCATCCAACTCAAATCGTGTCACAGGAGTTCCCAATTTTTTGAATAATTTCGCCTCACTCTCGATCTGTTTACCCATTATTCCGACCCAGTGCATGCATGTGTTACGCCATCAGGATCGAGCGTGTATGGCCTGGATTACAAGAAACAAGAAATGGTGTAACTCGGAGAAAACTCATATTTCTGCTGAACAATTCAAATCACGTAGCGGAAGTCATTGGCCTGTAAAGGTCAGAGACGCCGGTTGAATATTACCACGTTGAACCAACCTTATCCGCCAGTTGAGCAGTGTCGACGCGGCCACGAGTATCCGGTTTCCCGTATAATTTGTCACGCCGTGCATTATCTCTTCTGTAGGAGATCTGCCGGTACGCCAAGTTAGTCAAGTCTTGTGTTCGATTACGCGCTGGAAACGAATTGGACGCACGGAGAGAACCAGAGAGAGCACGGCAGAGAGAAAGGCGAGAGCACACGAGACTTTGTAGATTAGTCGAAAAGAAAGCCGCTCGTGGGCCCGAAACAAACTTACTTCCAAAACCCTTACTGTTTCTCAGATCAGACCGACAGATACAGCACGAAGAAAAAAAAAGAACGAACAGATATCGGGGACCCTCTGTAAGAGGGAAAATATGTGATCCCAGGACACTCCCGCATTGACCCGTTGCCATAAATATGGGTATCCCTGTCGCGCGTTTGGTCTCTGATCCCAGATTGTGAGCGACTAAGGGCCATCTTGAGTATGCAGAGATTGCTCAGCAGACGGAATAGAATATTACACCACGCAATAATTAGGCTGTTGAAGCAAGTCAGAACGTAGAATGACTAATGCAAGAGACGATGTACCCGATCGTCGCGTATGTCCCGCTGACGATGCAAAATACGGCAAAGTACCGGACGTGAGTGTTGGTGATGGCGAGAAGAAGCCTGCCGTACCCAGATTGGAATTAGCTGGTTCGAAACAATGTTTGAAAGGAAACATACACGTAACCAATGCCAGAGATGGTGCATGCAATGGTCATAAAGATTCCGCGACTCTGTAGCCTGTCCGAAGCCCACGAGAATGAGAGCAGGAGTATGGCTGCGACTGAATAGAGCGAGGTAAGGTAAAAATAAAGCGAAGGAATGAGATTGAGCAATACCTGCATACGGAGGGACTGAAAAAATATAGAGGTATGAGCAAAAACAATATGGGATAAATTAACTTGCCTGTGAGTAGTTGCGTGATGGCATTAGCTGTAAATTGGTTATTAACTAGGACTGCGGTGAGATGACGGGACACGAACTAAACCCAAAAGTCGCGATGATAGTGGGAAGAAACGCAGAAATAGACGCCAGGGCGCAGTTCAGACCGAAGTAAACCACACCCCCGGTGTAGCACTAGTAGGATTGGGTTAGCAAGTACGGAAAACACATAATGACGTCGACCGCGTACCCGCCAGTCGCGGAACGCCATGAGAATGTGTGCTAACAACGTCAGCCGGCTATTTTTCAATAATCCAATAGGATACCTTTGTCCACCTTCGGGCCGGTATCCCCACTTGTGCCTCTGTTCATCCTGTCCAGCGCGATGATGCGCTCGCGTTCGTTAAGAAATTTAGTCGATTCCGGACGGTTTGGAAGGAAGAAGAACGCCACCAGCCCCATTATCACCGCTGGGACACCCTTGCAGTAATTGTGAGATTTACGAGAAACAATTGAATGAAAAAGGTGCACTTCAATTATGAACAGGATACTCCAATTGTGAATTGCTGCATGTACATGCTGCACACCAAACGAGATGAGGCCACCGAACGCGCCTGAACAAATAATTCATGAACGTGCGCTGCGTCAGATAAATGATCTTCGGCCCACCTGCGACTGCCGCAAAGCCGAACCAGTAAGCCATCTGTCATGGGTGCGACTGAGCGTGGGATCCCGCACGAAATAATGGAAACTCACTCGCACGCCTATTTCTTCCTTGGTGTAGAAGAACGCTGCGTGGAAAATTCAAATAAATAAGGAACGATGGCAGTGAGGCACTTACAAAAATACAGTGGAATGACGGGACCGAATCCTGCTTCGAAGATGCCCAGGAACACTCTGCCCGTCATGAGACTGCCGAAATCGAACGCAGTGGCCTGTCAGTTCAGTCCATTCATTTTCAAGGCTGCTGTCGGGGTAGAAATGATACGTGCCATCAAAGTCGAACTGAGACCCCACCCTAGTGTCGTTGAATCCACCGTGCATCTAGAGTAAAAAAGAGTTACCGATTGCCATACAAGCGATCCAGATGCGCGGCGGAACAAGTTTCGATGTAATTGCGGCTGGAACTTGGCATAGGATCTTTAAAATGTAAGACGGTGCTGGTTCGAGGACGGCCAAGAAATAAATACATAGGCGAAGAAGAAGACCGAGTTGACCCAGTCAAAGCGTTTGCCCGTTGGATCGCCATTGAGAGTGTCCTTGATAAATGGTGAATCTGCTTTGCCAACTAATATATAGTCTTGAAAGCACCTTCGGTAGACCGAGAAGGCGGGCGTTTCCTAAATTTGAGCGGTCGAGGTCTACACAAACAATCATTAAAATCTTATCAAGCTATGCAGCGCAGGCTCGACTTACAGGCGAATAGATACAGGATGGACAAAATAACCACTGATGCGCCCATCCAGTTTGCGCACGAGCTTGCGTTCATCTTCAGGCTCGAAATTTTGAGAGGAAACCGACTCGAGTTTGATGTCTTCAGAGCTCTGCTTCTCGGCCATGCTGGGTAGTTGAGCTTTCGAGTGGATACTAGTGGTGGTCGCAGAAGAGTGGCCTGCGACAAAATCCTACGTAAAGCTCAGAACAGGGTACTCGTAGACGGCAGAGATAACGGCATGGGTGGGGCATGAATCTGTGCTACACTGCTACTCCGTGTCTGATAATTCAAATTTGGAGCTTCTGTGCCCAATAAAATGGCTTGATAAATAGCAAGTTGAAATCATCCGAGCTACGGTATGCCGGAAGAATTCATTAGAACTATAAAAGCCTTTGCATAGTAATGCCTACACGTACGTGATAGTAAATGGCGATAATCAATGATTATCATACCTGCTCTTTGATCTTGCCGCCCTTGGCGGAAGCGCTACGTCAATCTGACTTAAAAGGCTTTAAAGTGCGAGGGAAACGGGAAAAGTTGATAATCGCCTTGTTCGCAGACGACACAATAGTGTACCTAGAGGCGGAAGACGACTTTGAACTCTAATGGACGTGCTCCAAGAATGATGCACCGCGGCGGGAGCTAAGTTCAACATTAACAAGACTGAAATGATCCCGATAGGAAACCTTGCTCACAGAGACCGGGTGCAGGCGAACTGCTTTGTAAATGGACTCGGAGGCACGCTGATACCGGAACACATCAAGATAGCGGCGGAAGGCGAACCACTGCACACCCTCGGGGAATAGGTAGAAAACGGAGTGGAGCAAGTTGAGACATGGTCGAGAACCATACGGAAAATAAACGCTGCGCTGGACCAATGGGAGCTTGGACACCCGTCAATGGAAGGACACCGGCTCATCCTGATGATGATTGTAAACGGTATGACCCAATGCCTCGCGACAGTACATACAGGGAATGCGCGAAGAAGTCGAGGAAAGGCTAGACAGAAGAATCAGAAACTTCCTCTGGGCGAGTAAATCCCAAGCAACAGTCAATAGAGAAACAGTTCACGCTCCGTCAGATGTAGGGGGAAAAAACCTCCTGGACATCATCGCGCGGAACTAGGCCATTGCAGTAACGTGGCTGAAGACGTATCCTCATCGGGCCGGACCGCCCATTGTAGTGCTTCTTTGCGGACGAAATTCTGGCGAACAAAGTCGTGGGAGCAGACTTGAATGTTGCTGAGGCCATGAGGATCAATGCCTACCTTCAATCCTGGGCGCCGTACCAATCCAAAGAATTTGTATGGGTGAAGGGACACTCGGGGGTGGCCGGAAACGAGGCGGCAGACATGCTGGCAGGTGAAGGCAGCCTGAACCGGAAGAGGACATAATAAACACATCCGCCCAGATGTCACCGATCCTTCCGGGAGCAAAACTAAAAGCTATGACGCAGTCAAAGGCGTATAAAATAATAAGAAAGCTGAAAATGGAGAAACCTGCGACTCAGGTTCCTTTGGACAGACCAGCGACCAAGACGAACATGGCACTAGCCCAGGCCGCAGCAGCAGGAACAAACGGAGGTCCTCCACCGGCGAGGAGGGTTTGGCGGTCGACTTTCGATAAGGACATATCTCGGAGTATTAGGTACTTTCTGTGGATGGTGCTACACGGAGCATACAGAGTCGGAGCGTTCACTTTATTCGTCTGGCCGGGTTGCGGTGGGGGCGGACGACTATGCCGGCTCGGAAGCCGTGGTATGTTGCCTGAGCACTACCAGGTGGAAGGGGAAAAGGAGGACAGCACGCCCAATCTCCTGCTCCCCCATCCAACACTCCTCAAAAAGAAAAAGAAAAAAGAAATCATCAGCGGACGGCAATGATTCGGCATGATTCGGCATGATTGTCAGCAGACACTTCTCCTATCTGTCAAAGTTTGCCACAGTTTGCACGCCCATGGCTTCCTCCACACCTATTGGAGCTACTCAGGCCACCATCATCCAAGAAAACGAAGTGCTTGCGATACCTCAGACTCTATTAAAATTTGAGATGGTCCTCGTAGCCCCGGTGGCAGCCTATGGAAGAACTCCGCCCGACGATGGAACCGAAGTGATGTTCGATATAAACTTTCCAGAGGACTCAAACCCTGCCGAAATTGAAGCTGTCCTCGACAAGCTGCAGGAGGAGGCCTCACCGTGCTTCAAGTTTGTACATGTGCACTCACTGAACCATGTACTACCGATAATTGAATTCAAGCCTGCCCAGAACTGACGTAGATTGGTCAAACTGTTCCGTCTCGATCTGCCTACGAATCTTCATTGGGGCCCACCAAGTTGCTGCCCAAGGTATAGCGTGGCGCTTGGCAACTGGATTGGGCACGCATGCCGCAAACACTGGGTTAGATGAAGAGATTTCGCAGGAGTGCGTCGTTCATTTATATCTCAATATTATACTCCTCATCCGGGTCATCCTCATATTCTTTGCAGGAGCGGGGGATGGCTAACGGTCTAAAGAAAGCGATGCTTCATTCATGCCCACCAACCGATTACCTCCCGACCTCCCGACCGTTGTAGTAGAAGTTAGACATTCTGAGAATTATACGCGTTTGCGGAAGGACGCTACCGGGTCTCTGGCACTGGGCGCTACTTCAGCCCACAGGGTGAGATTGGAGCTTGCCGGCCATTCCTATTTTAATAATTCCTCAGATTAGTGTTGTGATCGTCGTGGAGATACACGCTCAATCGCAAGAAATCAAGACTGAACTGTGGAAAAGAGACGCACTCGGCAATCCCCAGTGTACTTCTACTCACACCGACTTACCCTTCTCCTCCACTCCTGCATCGGTGGACCTGCTGTTGACTGATCTTTATGACATTGCTCCTGAGTTTTCAGTTGAGACTCCTAGTATTCCCATTGACCTCCGGCTGCTTGCGAAAAATATCCGGTCTTGCTTGTAAGTAGTCTACGATATTTGTGAAACATGTTTCATGATCACGGCAAAGGCCTGTACGCAAGTCATGATGTAACTCTTTCTGCATTGAAGATTTCCCTCTCTACTCGCGTCCCTGACAGTGCTAATTAGAAATTTCCAAATTAGGATGCAGGCGGTTGTTTGTCACAGTTTGTGGCGTTTGATCGCTTGCTCCCTGCCATCATCCATGCTTGTTGCACGACTTTGCTGCTTGCTCTGAGCACACACCACCATGCCGACGCAAAGGGCCGACGCAGCACGCATTGCACCTTATCTCACCCACCTCATAACCCATCATGGCCAGCTTACCCTGGTTCCACCAGATAATAACGGGAGGCGGAGGAAAGCAAAGCAGAGTAGATCACCCAGAAATCCACGAGAGGAATCCGTTCGGAACTCTGAGGTTCCTTCTACGTCTACGGGAAGACAGTCACGACGTGTAACACGAGCCTCACGAGCAGAGGAACACTATAACGATCGTAGGCATTCATACAATTGCAATGGTTTTGACATTCATCCGAATCTTGTAGCGCTCGAGGATATACCAGACTATCCGCCGCCTTCATTTTTGGAGGCCATGTCGTCACCGCCCGTGTCTGTGTGCCCGAGTACCACGACACTTGGCCGCTTCACGACACCAATATCACGCCATGACTACAACTCAGACTCAGACTCGGAGTCCGATGATGCGTCCCTCGATATAATCGATACGGCAAATGTCCCTCGACCCCCTGTACATATCGCCGAAACATCATCCGTGCATTCGCGGGCTCCTTCTCGGGGTCGCGGTATCCTGGATCCTGAACCTGATGACTCGGTGTCGGTGCCGTCACCATCGCGCTCTCACAGGCGCCATCTGTCTCTCTCCCCACTCCGCACGCTATTTCCCTCTCGGAATCCTCGAGATTCAGGACTATCTGCGCAAAGCACACCTTCGTCCCATTCACTGGCGTTTTCAAGGTCTTCGCCTTTCATCCGTAGCACCACCTCGCTGCGCAATCTAACCTCATCGACGCCCATGGTCCCTACCTCACCATCCTCATCGTCTCCGCCATCATTGCGTAGCGAGAGCTTCCTCGCCTCCCGGCGATTTTTCTCGCTCAAGGGCAAGGAACGAGCAACGAGCGAAGCTTTGGACTCTTGGGAAATTGTTGAATCCGCGCTGCCGGCAGCCCCTACCACACCTGAGGAACTCTCTCCCGTCCTCGACGTTTCCTCAGCAAACCTGCCCCCGCAGTCTCCCGTCTCCGTGTCTACAGCGCCTGTACCGGTCCACCCGCTATCGGAGCGGGACCGCCAGGTCAAAACCAAAAGCTTCGTTCCACCCCCACGCGAGCGCGAGCGCCGTGTGCCGCCACCGCCTCCCCCAGCCCCGGTGCCATTCGCTCCGGGTGAAGGCCCGCCAATCGTTACTGTGCGCATGAAGAAACCTCCTCCGCCACCTCCCAAGAAGAAGCCCGTGTCTTCCCCTCTGCGGGGGGCAGCATTACCGGAACTCGACCTGGACCGCGCACTGCGGACGCCACTTCCCTTGACGCCTGTGACCAGCTCGCCGACGTTTCCCTTTGCTCTTTCCACTGAGGCTGGGTCTCCTGTCCAAGAGAGCACTGATGCGGCTCACAGCATCCTTCCGTCCCCTACTCCCCGCTCTTCCTCTGGAACATCCGACGACGCGGATGTAGATGTGGACGGGCAACATCACCACCACTACCCCGGCCGTCCTCTCCCGCGCCGGCCTCGTGTCCCCGTGGATTCCACGTATGCGCTACACCCTGATTTCCCGCAGCTCGAGATTCCGCAGCCACCAAGCGTGCCGGAAGGGCTGTTGATTGATTTGGATCTGGACGCGGCGGAAACACCGACTGTGCAGACTCCGCGCACACAGCCAAATTTTTCTTCGGATTCGGATCCGTTCACGCCGCCGATGGCAGCGGACCTGCATCGCAATTCGTCTGCGTCTTCTGTGGATCTAGCACCGGCGTTCCTGTCCGGCGAGTTTATGGACCTGACGGATCTGGATGTCCTTCTGGCGCGGCTCGAGAACGACAACCGCGATGGGAGCAATTACGATGTGCGCTGTTGTCGTGCATTCATTGTCTGCGCTGGCTTACATTTATCGATTTAGGATCTCTGGATGGTTTCCGACTTCATCGGCCCTGCGGCGCCTACACGCGCCAGCAATGCGGCTTCAGATTCGGCGTCCGCGTCCCGGCAGCCCTCTGCGAAGACCTCAGTGCTCTTGACCGGCGGCATCGAGGTCCAGCGGCGCCGCACCACCAAAGACGGCCGAGTCAAGCTGAAGCTCGCGTTGCTCGGCATCGCCGTCGACCGCTGCGGGATCTGCATGACGCAGTTCAAGAAGGCGGAGCGCGCGCGGTTGAGTGAAAGGTGCAGGCATGCGTTCCACGACCGGTGTCTTGCGAGGTGGGTCGTAAGGAGTCGGACGTGTCCGATGTGCAGGATTGGTTTGGAGATGGATGGTGGTGACTGATGGGTCAGGCTGGCCTTTACTGACGATATGAGACGATACGACATGATACGCGATGGCCTACTACTGTACATATGCATATGACGGACATGGACACGACCATGATTTTACTGCATTTTTCACCGCATCTGTATGCGTTCTTCTTTTACATCTGTAGCATACTGTAGACGGTAGGCATGTATTCGAAATACAAGCCCCCCCAGGAGACAAGATATGGCCCACCTGGTGATCGTTTTGTGCAAGCTCCGAGTCGTTGCGAGATAGCTTGAGAGGCATTTTTATCCTTAACCGTATAGATCCCGCCAAGCACGGCATGCGTAATTTAATTCTTTGAAGGCGGCGGATGTTTCGACTGTGCAATCTGAGCCAGACGCGTCGCGAACGCGTCCAGTAACATCACGTGAAAGTGACAGACTCAGACAATTTCCGTTTTGGTCTGTCTTAAACTTGTCTCAAACCTCCATGGCGTCGGTGATCCTGCTTTTAACGACCGCTCTTGCCCCAGATACGCGAAATTGGATGAGCATGGTCTCTCTCTCGCTTTGTACAGTCCTCCAAGCTCCTTTTCTCAACGTGAAGCTCCGCCGGGCCGTACTAGGGCTGAGTTTAACTTGCATCTCGACCTCTGGCGTTTGAATCTCGCGGTATTCATTGGAGGTTTCACCATCGGTCACTGCAGAGGAATGGTGTGTTTACCCATTCAGCGGCCAGTTCGTACCTGCGGCACTGCGTCCTTCCAACTCCTTCGGGGAACTCGACCACCAGTGAAATCACCGAAGTGGTCACCCGCAAGGCTCCCGCTGGTGAAACCGGGGCTAAAGTGAACGTGAGCCCTCTTCCCTGAACTTGCTTGATTTTACTGTAATATTAACGTTTGATTTCAAAGGCCTCGAAAGACGGTGTGATTCGGAATGTACGCTGCTTCGTTTCTTGTAAAATTGCATCATGATCACATCGCTCGAGAGAACATACATGAGGGATCGGGACTATTGTGGCACTCATTTATGCCCCTCTCATTCTGCCTCGAACCTTCCGAAGGTAGGCACCGAAGTTTATCGTGGCTTCGTTGACGGTTAAATTTGGATGCACCAGATGGTTTTCTGCGTCTCGAATACCAGTAAAGCTGACGCTTCTATTCGCGGTTCGCGTTAAGCGCAGTACTGTTGGCAATGGAAAGGACAGCTTCCATTCTCTTTGTCTCCATATGTCGGGCTTGCCTCCACTTCCTCCGGTACGACTCGATATAAATGCACACCGGAAAAACAATAGAGACCTTCCGCAGAACGGGCTGATCCAGTACACTCACACGTGGATCCACATTCGAAGAAGCGCGACAACGGTGATAACTCTTTCTTGGATCAATTCATCAGAGTGGTGGCCTCCGCGTTTAATCCCAAAGCGGTAATATCTCCTTCTTCCCTCTCCCGTCGATGAGCCTCCGAAACCCGCCACCGCCGTCTGGGTCCTCCCGTACGCGGTCGGTCGCGGTCGGTGCTGCAGCACCACGTCGGGAGCCTCAACAACGTGTCTCGCACCAGATGCCGCCGCCGCATGTGGCACCGATCAACGAGGCGCCTCTACCGGACGTTTTCGCGCACCCTGCCGTCATCGCGTATGGCGCCAACCATCCCAATCGCCCTCTGCCGAAATTTGGCTCGTACTATCTGCTGCACACCCTCGGAGAAGGCGAGTTCGGCAAAGTCAAGCTCGGCTTGCATTCCAAGTATGGCGACGAGGTATGAGACCCTCGTCGCGTCAATTTGCTCAGAATTCGAATTTGAGCTCCATAATAGGTAGCGGTAAAACTCATACGGAGAGACGCTGTGGTCAACGAAGCAAAGATGGCGAAGATATCGCGGGAGATCGAAATCCTGGACGTGCGTGTGCTGTTTCGACGCTTGTCTTTCATGTATTTACATGTTCTCCAGATGCTCAGACACCCTAACATTGTTCGCCTATATGATGTCTTTGAAACAGACAAGTTTTTTGGCATCATTCTGGAGTACGCTTCGGGCGGCGAGCTCTTTGACCACATTCTGGCCCACCGATGTTTGAAGGAGCGCGACGCTGCCAAACTTTTTGCCCAGCTTATATCTGGCGTCTGGTACATGCACCAACAGAATATCGTTCATCGCGACCTCAAACTAGAGAACCTCCTTCTTGACCGCCACCGCAACCTCGTCATCACCGACTTCGGCTTTGCCAATCGCTTCGACCACGACAGAAACGACTTGATGGAGACAATGTGCGGCTCTCCCTGCTACGCCGCGCCGGAGCTCGTCAACCAGAACGGCCTCTACGTCGGTACGGCCGCCGATATCTGGAGCTGCGGGGTCATACTATACGCGATGCTGTCAGGTTATCTCCCTTTCGACGACGACCCCACGAATCCCGACGGGGAAGACATCAACAAGCTGTACGCCTACATCGCCCGGACGCCACTGTCTTTCCCCGATCAGCTGTCCGATGAAGCGCGCCACCTGCTAAGTGCGATGCTCGTCGCGGACCCTCGCGCGCGCGCCGAGCTCGGCACCATCATGCGCCATCCGTGGTTCGCGATGAATCTCCGCGAGATGACCACGTTCGGGCTGACCGTGAAGGAGCTCGAGAAGCTGGCTGAGGATGGGCGACCGTTGGCGTATCGACGCACGGCGCGCAACGGGATTAGCACTCCGCTAACACCGCGCAAGGGGGCCCGGAATAGGAACAAACGTATCGAAGTGTCTGACGCGTCGGAGGAGCGGACGGTTGGCAGTCCTCTCAAAGACGCGGTAGGGAGCCCGAGGAAACAACGCGGCGCGGGGCGTGTGTCGGAGGACAAAGGAAAGGAAAGGGAACGGGACCATGGGCGTAAAGAAGAGAATTCCCGGCATACGATTCAGGTGGAATACGACGGCCGGCGTGGGGCGCGCGATGGGCAGCAGCAAGAGCGGCAGAGTTCGAGTCAAGGCCCGAGCGACAGCCGGAAGACACCCGTCATGTCGACGAGTCCTCTGGCTGTGGTTCACGATGGCTCGGAGTCTGCCTTTGGTGGTCAGGGCGTAGAGACTTCGCCGGGGAAGGAGCGGCGACGGAGGGTCAGTCGCTCGTCCGGCAAGAGCAGCCCCAGCGCCCGAGCTGTGGTGTCCGTCTCACCGGTGCAGTCGTGGTTGGAGAGCGCTGCGGAGAACCCGCCCAGCACTGATTACGCAGAAATCAATGGCGTGGATGGTTCACTACGGGGCGCACCACAATTCGACCCGTCGAGTATTCATCTCGACCGACCGCCGATCCCTTTTACCGATACCCCTCGGGGAACCCTCACCAAGACGGAGGCCAAAGCCCAGCTTCCTCCGCTAATCATCGATGCCTCGTCGAGTTCTTCGAGTGCGAAGCAGCCGTTGACGCCGACGACACACCCCAACGCGAGTGACATCGGGGCGCAGGCCAGCCCCAGCCCAAGCAAACCCAACAAGGTTATGCAATGGTTCCGCAAGGGCCGGCGTTCCGTCGCTGTGAGCGGTGGGCTTTCGCCTAGTCCGTTTTCGCCCGCAAAACACGAAGCAGCGGCCTCGTCTGTCGAGGTAGCGAGTATTCCCCACAAACAGACGCCGCCGCCCCCACCGCAGTCTCCGTTCCTTGTGACACCCGGGACCGTTGAGCACAGGAAGCGCACGACCTCGGCGGTCTCTATCACCTCACTCTTTAGGCGGTCCGCCGGGGTCTCAAATAATAAAGCTGCTATGCGAGTTCACCACGGTGCCGTCGACAACGAGATGATCACGGCGGGGCCGGCCACCAGAGCTGATGCAGCATGTGCGAGAAGTGCTCTCTGCAATGGGCGTCGAAATATTTGTCGAGGGCGAGTATAAATACCGGTGCATCCGGCCTGCGAGACGCCGCGGCAGGAAAGACGTTTCCGAAAGTGCTGCCGGGGTAAATCTTTTCTTTTCGTTATTCTCGCTCGCAGTGAACTGAAATGATTAACTAGCGACGCACGCCCTCCCAGACGACCCTGCCCGGAGGCGGAACTGGTGTGTTTCGTGGTCTCCTTGCACGACGGCAGCCTTCGCCGGCCAGATCGACTTTGGCCAGTGAGAACGACCACCCCCAAAACACGAGCGTCGTTCCTGCTGAACTTCCCGATGTCGTATATGGCGACCAAGCGGAGGACATCGGCGACGAAGTCCGATTCTCAGTCGAGCTTACGCGGTTGGACCGTTTGAAGGACATGTATAGTCTAGATATTAGGCGACTCAAGGGTAATTTGAGGAGCTACAAGTTCCTCTACGACACCCTCCGACTGTGAGTACTGCATACTTGGCGCCGTGATTCTGTTCCCTGACCGTCTTTCAAGGCGCGCGGATCTGCAACGATGATCTTACCATTACAATGCATTAATTATTGTTTCTTTCATATAGTATGTACCTCAGTTTCATTCTGGACATTTAATACGCGAATTTCGTCAACTGAATCGACTATGATACCGCTCTCTCTGAGCCAATTCCAAAACATGTCCTCTCAGATCTCAGGAGCTTGAGGGGGCTAAATCCTTACTTGAGCGACGCCAGCCGAGCGAAGCGGACGGATCTTGGTGGGCACTTCTCGTGCCCAAAGGAATTGGAGGGCTCGAATGTGAGCGGGCAAACCGAGGGACGAAAGTCTTGACGATTGAGGCGGATAGGCTTTGGTTCCTCCCTTGCTATCATCTCCTTGCGAGTATATATTTTCAGTTCACACGAATCGAATGTGTGATTACTCAGGACCTCACAGGCCCTGGTTGGGCTCGAAAGGGTGGGGTAAAAGAGGGATGGGTATATTACATTGAATAAACGAATATGTCTACGAAACAAGAGTTAGTCCGTGTAGCTTGGCGGAGGGAGTGTGTCATAGGTAGATTCTGTTTCCGAAAACGGCCCACGAGTAGTACTGCGTTCGCCTTCTCCCTCGGGGGTGGATCGACTGCGTTCCTGCGAAGAGGGATGGCCATTGGTAGACTGTGCAGTACCGCTACCGGAAACCAGAGCGTCATCCGATGGTCCACGCGTTAAACCAGCAGCAGCCTCACGCTCACGCTTGGTCGGTGGTCTGTCCTGTAGTGCTGGGTTTGCAAGTCCTTGTGGTCGAAGCTCTGCCATCTGCGTATCAGTTATTTCACCGGTGAATGGTACAATGCTCGAGCCCAAGAGGCGAGCGATCTCTGGATCGTGGAAGTTGATCTGTGCACGTGAGTTTGACGTGCAGCGCCACCGTGTATTGTTTGACAATGGGGTATGTGCAGTATGTACAGAGGGAACAACTCTCCATCGGCTCTGTTGCAGGTTGGCGAAGACGCGCCGGCGGGTGGGTTAAGCGGGACGCGACGCGCGCGTAGATGGTTAGTGGCAAGTGTGTGGCGAGTTGATGGCCGCGCGGACGCCGCTGACTCAGACTTGCCTTATTTGGGGGGTGGGTCCCCCGTGGGAATATATCCGCGATAAGGAGATCGCACGCCTCTTGCTCGAGCCCTGCGACTGGCGCCGGACAATCCGAGGATCGCGTCTACGGCGCCAGCAGAACATCACCAGACCCAGGATAACTAGACTGAGTGTACTCGCGATAGCGCCGACGATCGCAGCAACCGGTGTAGCATGCGTAGGCGAGGCAGAAGTAGATGAGGAAAATGGAAGGGCTGCCGTACCCGAACCGGAGGTCCCGGAAGCATTGGTGGCGCTTCCGGTTGCCGTAGATTGGTCGACGCTACGCCCTGAATGCGCAGAAGACGCAGCACTGCAGAACCGGATGGAGAACCACCCGTACCCAATGCGGCACTCTGTGATTGCGAGCTAGAGCCTGCGCTCTGTCTCGGTGGAGCATTCGCCTTGCCTTGAGCCGTGGTAGACGCGATGTTGCCAATGCTGGTGAATGGCCCCGAAGGAACGTCTGAAGCAGCTAACACATTGGAGATGCCAGATAACTGGCCCCATGGCCAAGCTCCAACAGCAGCGACGTTAAAAGAGGGTGCAAGCGCCGAATCGGATGCGGAAAGGAAGGCGTTGACGCTGGTGTAGGGTCCATTAAGCCAGCTTGGGTCGGTTCCGACGAGATCACTGCTGCCATCCGTGTACCGGATCCGGATGCTCGCTACAAGACCTGCCGGTGACGTCGCGCCGGACGTAGGGTTGAGGAAGTTCGTCACTAAGACGGTGAAGACGTTCTCCACCCCATTTAGCCCAACATTGACTGCTGCGCGCGGCCCCAGGCCGTCGACTCAACCACAGAATTCGCTTCGTTTGGCGGGGCACCAATGTACTTTCCATTGACATACAGTGAAAATGTGTTATCAGCAGTCAAAAGGATCGTGGCGGATTGTACGCTTTTCCCACTCGGCGTCACTACGTTCTTCCTCAATCCAACTGTCCCTGGTGGAGCAGCATACTCTCCGTCCGATGTGGACCAGATCCACGTGCCTCCAACAAGAGTCGGTGCATCAGGGTCGGGAGAGACCAGCGCTACACTGGTTCCCCACGCACCAGATCCGAAAGATGCAACGATGGCTGCTGATGTAAAGTGTGAAATGTCGGCGGGGGTAGGAAAATCGGAAGGAATGTTCGCTGACGCTTGCCAACTCGAATCAGAGACGATAGTATCGGCGGATCCATCACTGTACTGCACTTTTATGGCGGCCAAAAGGCCCGGCGGCGGCGCGCCAGCGTTCCCGGCATTCCCAGCCAGTATTGAGACCGTATTCGCCGACGCGTTCAGCGCTGCGCTCAGCACCTCTGCGGACTTCCAGTCGTTGGAAGCACCGATCGGCTGCCCATTTACCCAAAGTGTAGCGACATCCACTGCAGTGAAGGAGATTGTCGCCGATGTGGCAATTTTGCCTGCAGAACTGCTGAAGGTCTTCAGAAACGCTACGTTGCCGGTCGTTGCGCCTGAGGCCCAGATCCAAGAGGCAGCTACCAGCCCACTGTCGGTGAGCGCATCCCGTTTGCCGACCGTGTGTTTCAAGTTGGTGCGGGGACGATGAAGGCCCGCTCGTACCACTGCCTCGCAGGTTTAAATTTGACCAGAAAATAAGAGCGAGACAAATCACACACATAATAAGGGAGTGTAAAACCAAAGGAACGTAAGACCAAGCCATACTCGATGGCCTGCACGAGAAGTTAAGTTTTCGGGTTGCACTGGGATTCAAGAAAGCCGCACCTGAGGAGACCATTGGATTAAAGACAGAGCGTCCGATTGTGCGGTCGTGGCATCTTTGCGACTCATAAGAAGTAATCCTCCGGCGGGAAACCATCCAACAATCATGATTTTCGTTGAGATTTCGACCACCGTGGCATCTTTGCGACTCATAAGAAGTGATCCTCCGGCGGGAAACCATCCAAAAATCATAATCTTTGTTGAAAGTTCGACCACACCTTCAATAACAACGATACGACTCCGTAGACCTTTGAAAAGGCAGGGTCCTTGCTGAGCGGAAGATAATAGCGTCCTGAAGTAGGCGGAAATATACACAAAAATGCATGAATTCTTGGGTTGAGGAAGTGCGCATACGGGGAAATCTGAGAGACCTGGCCGTCACAGATCGGAACGAAGAAGGTTGGGCACAATCTTCGGAGTCGTCGGAGTGTGTATTTGATATCCGTCCTTGAGAGCTGGCTAGGGGCCGTCTCAACGTGCAAGGAGATATGGATTGACGAGATGTAGTACTTGGTAGAGGCTGCCAGGGCGAAAGATTGGAACTTTGGTAACTTGACTCCTTGATCCAGATATTAGCGCTACGCTAGCAATGACCTCGATTTGGTTCCCAGAAATGGCAGAGAATTTTTTGGAGTTGGCTTGCGCAAACTTGCAATGACGCCGTCACTGCCTGACAGTTAAAAGGCTGAAACGTTAGTAAGAGGAAATGTATACTAACACGACCACACGACCGCAAAAGGAAACCTGGATTGCTGTGTCGCACCTCAAAAAAATGTCTGGTGGACGTCCAGGACACCATTATTCCCAATAATATTTACAAAATATGTATATGCAGACCTATGATACACTATTCTTTATCGGCGAATAAATAATGGCTGTCAATCTACTGTCGCCCTTTACTGTCCCTATTCACGACCGATTTCCCAGACCCTACCGCCGCCGCAGACTGAGCATCTGTGTAGCTGGGCGGCGGCACCTCGACGCCATCGTTCAGTGAAGGGCCGTTGCGGCGCATTGTGGGCACTGGCATGTCTGCGCCAGTATCAGATTGATCTTGCACAGGAAGCGGCTCGTAGAAGAACGCACCCATAGGAAAGGGATGAGGAAGTTCCGAAACGGCGGGGCTGGAGGTTTTCGCCTCACGGTCCCTCACCTTCCCCTTCCCATTTCGTCGGCGGCGCCAACAAACAAGGAAAGCAACGAGGAGCACGATAAACCCTCCCCAGACTATGCCGACGATTGCCCCGACCGGGAGTGTGTGCTTGGACGGAGACGGAGACGGAGATGGGGTGCTGGAGCTGATAAAAGGAGGGGCGGGAACGCTAGCGGCGCTCAGGGCATCTGAAATGCCATCAAGCGGTCCCCATGGCCTCATTCCCAATGGACCTTGAACAAACGAGGGTGATAGATTGGCATCGGGTATCGAGAGGAATTCCGGGAGCGAGGTGACGTTGTTGCCGTTCGGCCAAGAGGAATCTGTACGAACGATCTGGCTCGTGCCGTCCGTGTAAATGACCTTAATGGCGCCGAGGAAAGCCGCAGGATTTCCGGCAGGGCGGGAGTCCGGGAAGTTCTGCGCGAAGACGGTGAAGGTATTGAAAGTGGCGTTCGAGTTCACAGCAAATTGCTGCACATATGTCCACCAGCCATCCTGGCGCTGGTGGGGACCCAATATATTTTCCATTGATATAGAGTTGGAAGAAATTATCAGCAGTCATCACCACAGTGGCCGACTGTGCACTTTTCCCGACGGGAGTGGGAAAGGTCTTGCGGAATCCGACAGTGCCAGGGTCAGCGACTGCACTCGCATTCTGTGTCGACCAGATCCAACTGCTGTCATTCAGCGTGAGCGGAGCAGGGTCCGGAGAGGGGAGGGAGATGCCCTGCGAGGATTTGTAGGGTGCGGCAACAGCCGCTGCTGCGAAGTGCGAGAGCTCGAATGGGGTAGGAAAGTCGACCGGAATATTACTGGTCGCCAGCCAACTCGGATCGGATACCAAGGAAGACGTCGTGGAATCGGTATACAAGACCTGGATGGACGCGAGGAGACCCGGGGGTGGAGCGGGAAACTTGCCGCTGTTTTCGACGAGCACAGAAAACAAGTTCTCGGTCGAATTAAGCTGAGCTCTCAGGACTCGGACAAACGTCCAGCCGTCTGGGATATCTTCTGAAGCCCCAATTGGTTGACCATTCATCCATAAGGTGAACTTGCCAACGGCGGTCATGGAAATCACCGCACTGGACGCGGTTTTTCTGGTCGGTGTCGGGAAATTCTTCAAAAAGGCGACATTTCCTGTGGACGTGCTAGCCAATCCGTTGGAGTTCGGTGCCCAGATCCAAGATGCTGACGCGAACATGCCATCGGACGTCGTGTCTCTCTGGTGATTGGGAATGCGTTTGGATCGTGATACAAGGCGTGCTTGGGCATCTTATCCAAGTCAGAGATTTGACAACCAGGGCAAAAGGAATGGACGCACGAATAGATGAGTCATTACACAGAAAAAAGGTAAATGCCAGAAAAATAAAGAACCTCACTGATTACACCGTCATTGTGGTACCATGTAGTCGTGAGACGGTCATACCTAAGGCAATCATCGATCAACGACTGGAAATAAGAACAGCAGATATACCAAGAAGTAGAAGAATCACCCATCTTATGCAGTAGCTATGTAGTCATCGGATGCTGACAGCCTGACCAGCGTTGACGGTTGTTGATGCTTTTTCCGCTGTTGGCTTGCAACTGGGCTCGGTTGGAGTTGCTGTGTTTTTGATGGTCGAAGGAGTTCCAGCTTGATTCTTCAGAACGAGGTTGCGAGTGGGTAGGGTTGGACATGGGTCGTGCGGGTTCAGGTTTGAATTTTCTCCACCCGTGCGAAACCGCGAACCCGGCCCGCAAACCCGCGGCATAGGCTCGGCTGCCCTGACAGGATTTTTGCTCCCGACCAACTCCCGACAGGCGAATTATCCTTCATTGCTACCGCATTACATTCCTGTGTTTGCATTGGCTCAAGTTTCAATTTGAACCAGTTTTTAATTCTTCATTTTATTCAACTTGATGTGCACTCACTGGAGCAAGACCTTTGAGGCTTGGGATGTAGGTAGCATTCCAGGGAATGGCAATTGCATCCATTTAGGCTTGAAAAACTTCTCTAGGTTCATACTTTTACACCTTTCCTAAATTTCGCGGGTCCGGAGTACGGGCTTGAGAAACCGTGGGTAAATTTTGACCCGTAAGTTACCTGTGCAGATTTTGGACCCGACCCGTATGCGGGTACGATTTTGCGGGTCCTCTTTGTAGAATTTCGTCGCTAACTTGCGGAGCTCTGTTGCACTGCGCATCGCGACGGCGGGCTTGTGTCCGCAGTTCGAAACCTCGAGGCAAGTGGTGATAAAAAAACAGCGAAAGATAGTACACACCAGTGCCCTCGAAGCCGCCGATACTCAATCGTTCTCTGATTGAAGCAGCTACCAGCCCACTGTCGGTGAGCGCATCCCGTTTTCCGACCAGGCGTTTGAGGTTGGTGCGAGGATGAAGGCTCGCCTGTACCACTGCCTCGCAGGTTAAAATTTTATCGGAAGATAAGAGCAAGACAAATCACACACATAATAAGGGAGTGTAGAACCAAAGGAACGTAAGACCAAGCCATATTTGATGGCCTGCACGGGAAGTTAAGTAGGTTTGCATTGGGGACTCAAGAAAGCCGCACCTGAGGAGACCATTGAACTCGAGACAAAGCTGATTGTGCGGTCATGGCATCTCTGCGACTCCTCAGAAGTGATGCTTTGGTGCGAACCATCCGACAATCATGATTTCCGTTGAGAGCTCCCCCACGCCTTTAGGAACAACAATACGACTTTGTAGATCTTTTAAAAAAGCAGGCTACTTGCTGAGTGCAGTGTCCTTGAGTAGGCGGAAATACACAGAAATGGATGAATTGTTGGGCTGAAGAAATGCGCATACAGGGAAGTCTGACAGAACTGGCCGTTAGTGGCCGTCACAGATCGGAACGAAGAAGATTGGGCACAATCTTCGAGTCGCCCAGTGGCAGTTAGGAGGGTGAGAGTCGGAGTGGCCGGGTATTTGATATCCGTCCTTGAGAGGGCCGTCTCAACGTGCGGGGAGATATGAATTGACGAGACAGTGGTAGAGGCTGCCAGTGTGAACCAGATTAAAACTTTGGTAAAACTTGACTCCTCAAGTTTGAGCTTCCAAATATTAGCGCTTCGCGAGGATTGGCCTCAATCTACTTCCTAGAAATGGCAGAGAACTTTTGGAGCTCGCTGTTGCAAACTTGAAATGGCGCTGACGAAGGTTGAAGCGAAAAAAATGTATTACTAACACGACCGCAAAAGGAAACTGGATTATACACTGAGTCCCACCCAAAAAAAAATTGGTGGACGTCCAGGACGCCATTATTCTTAATAATATTCACAAAATATGTATATGCAGACTTATAATACACTCTATATCGGCGCAATTCTACCACCGCCCTTTACTCGGCACCACGTCCCCATTCCACCCGGGGCCATTCGTGGCCACGACCGATCGCCTACTGGCAGACCACTGAGCATCTGTGTAGCTGGGCGGCGGCACCTCGACGCCATCGTCCAGTGAAGGGCCGTCACGGCGCATTGTGAGCACTGGCATGTCTGCGCCAGTGTCAGATTGATCTTGCACAGGAAGCGGCTCGTAGAAGAACGCACCCATAGGAAAGGGATGAGGAATTTGCGAAACGGCGGGGCTGGAGGTTTTCGCCTCACGGTCCCCCACCTTCCCTTTCCTATTTCGTCGGCGGCGCCACCAAACAAGGAAAGCGACGAGGAGCACGATAAACACTCCCCAGGCTATGCCGACGATTGCCCCGACTGGGAGTGTGTGCTTGGAGGTGGAGGGGGACGGAGACGGAGACGGAGACGGAGACGGGGTGCCGGAGCTGATAAAAGGAGGGGTGGGAACGTTAGCGGCGCTCAGGGAATCTGAGATGCCCTCAAGTGGTCCCCATGGGCTCATTCCCAATGGACCTTGAACAAACGAGGGTGGTAGGTTGGCATCGGGTATCGAGAGGAATTCCGGGAGCGAGGTGACGTTGTCGCCGTTCAGCCAAGAGGAATCCGTACGGATGATCTGGCTCGTGCCGTCCGTGTAAATGACCTTGATGGCGCCGAGGAAAGCCGCAGGATTTCCGGCAGGGCGGGAGTCCGGGAAGTTCTGCGCGAGGACGGTAAAGGTATTGAAAGTGGCGTTCAAGTTCACAGCGAACTGCTGCGCATATGTCCACAAGCCAGCTGACCCTGGTGGGGACCCGATATATTTTCCATTGATATAGAGTTGGAAGAAATTATCAGCAGTCATCACCACAGTGGCCGACTGCGTACTTTTCCCGGCGGGAGTGGAAAAGGTCTTGCGGAATCCGACAGTGCTAGGGTCAGCGACTGCACTCGCATTCTGTGTCGACCAGATCCAACTGCTGTCATTCAGCGTGAGCGGAGCAGGGTCCGGAGAGGGGAGGGAGATGCCCTGCGAGGATTTGTAGGGTGCGGCAACAGCCGCTGCTGCGAAGTGCGAGAGCTCGAATGGGGTAGGAAAGTCGACCGGAATATTACTGGTCGCCAGCCAACTCGGATCGGATACCAAGGAAGACGTCGTGGAATCGGTATACAAGACCTGGATGGACGTGAGGAGACCCGGAGGTGGAGCGGGAGACCTGCCGCTGTTTTCGACGAGCACAGAAAACAAGTTCCCAGTCGAATTAAGCTGAGCCCTCAGGACTCGGGCAAACGTCCAGCCGTCTGGGATATCTTCTGAAGCCCCAATTGGCTGACCATTCATCCATAAGGTGAACTTGCCAACGGCGGTCATGGAAATCACCGCACTGGACGCGGTTTTTCCGGTCGGTGTCGGGAAATTCTTCAGAAAGGCGACATTTCCTGTGGACGTGCTAACCAATCCGTTGGAGTTCGGTGCCCAGATCCAAGATGCTGACGCGAACGTGCCATCAGACGTCGTGTCTCTCTGGTGATTGGGAATGTGTTTGGATCGTGATACAAGGCGTGCTTGGGCATCTTATCCAAGTCAGAGATTTGACAACGAGGGCAAAAGGAATGGACGCACGAATAGATGAGTCATTACACAGAAAAAGGGTGAATGCCAGAAAAATAAAGAACCTCACTGATTACACCGTCATTGTGGTACCATGTAGTAGTCGTGAGACGATCATACCTGAGGGAATCATCGATCAACGACTCAAAATAAGAACAGCAATATATACCAAGAAGTAGAAGAGAATCGAAAAATCACCCATATTTAATGATATTATGCAGTACCTATGTAGTCATCGGATAATGACAGGCTGACTATTGTTGATGCTTTTCCCGCTGTTGGCTTACAATTGGGCTCGCTTGAAGTTGCTGTGCTTTTGATAGTCGAAGGAGTTCCAGCTTGATTCTTCAGAACGAGGATGCAAGTGGGAAGTCAGTGCAAGAGACTAGCTTGATTCCAGTTCATAACGAGGTTGCGAGTGGGAAGTCAATGCAAGAGCTACTTACGATTCCAGCTAAATGATCGAGCAGAGTTCGGGCCGAGCACAGCCCACCGCCAAACAATGACCCACACAAGCCTCGCAACCATCAAACTACCATGCCCGGCAACCACCATGCCCGGCAACCGACGCTATATTCCAAAAGAGCACAAGGACCTTACAAGGACCTCGTTGTTGTCATGGCCAACTACAAGACCCTGACAGCTATCCTCAAAACCGTAGACGCTTTTGCAAAAAAAGTTGACCTGTCAAACCAGCTCCAACAGCACTGCAAACTACCGAAAATGGCTCGGGAATATCAACGAGCACTGCAAGCGAGCACAAGTGACGACATTTTGGAGTCCGTTGGAGCCAATCCAGCAACTGAACTTTTTTTGAAAAGCGTCTAGGGTTTTGCGGATAGCTGGAAAGAGACAGCAGAGTGTACGATGATGGATGTCAATGTACGTACATACCGTTCAGTGAGTTTTACCAAAGTGGCGCACCACTGGCAGCACCGTTCAAATCCCGGTTGAGCTGGGGAGACCGCGCATTCTGACTGCACTCGAGGTCGATGTACTTGAGTCTTCCTTTTTCATTTTTTTTGTTATTGGTGCCAATTCGGACTAGTTCCCTTGCCTGTCAAGGGCTCTGGGAGGTCATAATTCCATCAATCATAACGCTTCGTTGAAGCTCCCAACGGCATCCGCCCGTGCTGGAACTCAAACTCGGTCGGTTGCCCCAATCCGGCCAAGCGGAACGCTCGCCCGTGTATCTACACCCACTGCTGCACACTCTGTGGCGCCGGGTCAGGACTACCTGGATCCGCGGCTGCGGGACATTCTGCGCAGTCCTGTACGCAAGTTTGAGCTCTTCCCGATTGTCACCCCACTCAAGGCGGACAATTGGGAGCGGAGGATCAAGGAAGCGGGACTCGAAGCAGAATACGGCGACATACCAAACGGCATAAGATACGGTTTTTCCCATGGTCTTGACAGAACGCAGGCAGCACGAACGACATATATCCCCGACAACTTGAAGTCGGCATTGGAACACCCCGACGTAATCTCCGCCTATCTGGAGAAGGAGCAGGCACTTGGCCGCATATCGGAGGCGTACGACCCCGAGTATCTTGAGTCCCAAATCGGACCTTACCGCTGTTCGCCGGTCGGCTGCTTACAGAAAGATGCACCACACGGAAAGTGGCGGATGTTTAACCATCACAGTTACCCCTACGACGACCCCGACATCGCGTCGGTTAATTCCCAGATCAACAAAGACGACTTTCCGTGCGACTGGGGTTCTTTCGCGCAGTGCTACTTGATAGTAGCGCGAGCCAAGCCAGGCACGCAGGCACGTTAACACGAGCTATGGAATAGATAGCCACTAACGAGTTATACAGGCGTCAGTCTTCGACGTGAAGAGTGCTTTCCGCCTCGTACCATCTCTACCAGAAGACCGACCCCAACTCATGATCTCGTGGGAAGGGAAAGTTAGGTTCGACAACGCTTTCAGTTTCGGAGCGCGCCCAGCACCAGGCGTATTTGGACGCCTCGCAGATCTTCTTGTCCACTTACTCAAGTTCATGTCGATCGAAGAAATCCTCAAGTGGGTCGATGATTTCGTATTTTTCCGCTCGCCGTGCGGAGTTAGCGAAGACCGTTTCGTCTACAAGTACGACGAGTCAGTCTTCTTCGAGCTGGGCGACGAGCTGGGGTGGATCTGGGAACCCGACAAGCACACGCCGTTCAGCACCTGGTTTACACACATCGGCTTCGACTGGGACCTAGATGAGAAGACGGTGTCACTACCCGAGGCGAAACACGTCAAATACCTGGCGAAACTAGACCCATGGAGGGAGGGCGCGACCGTCTCACGTAAGGAGACCGAAAACGTCGTCGGCACGCTTAACCACTGCACTTACGTGGTTCCACCAGGCCGTTCTCGCCTCGTCTCGCTATACCCGCCTAACAGCACAATTCAACCGGACACGCAGCCCGTACGTCAGGCTGAGAGTGGAACAGGACGTGGCGAAGGACCTAGAATGGTGGCGACGGGAGCTGTCAGCACCAAGGGTCGTCCTTCACATTCGCGAACCACCACCGATGCAAGACGACGAAATATACGTGGACGCGTCCACAAGCTGGGGCATTGGTTTGACGTACCGCGGGAAATGGCTAGCGTGGAAATACAAGGACGGCTGGTTTTCTGAAGGGAGATGCATCGGTTGGGGAGAGATGGTGGCCATCGAACTGGCCCTCCGGACGCTCGTGGCGTCGAAGGTATCCAAAGCGCACCTCCACCTCAGGTCGGACAACCAAGGTGTGATCGGGGCGCTGGCAGCGGGGAAGTCGTACAACACACAGGAGAACACCATTCTCCAGCAGATCCTCCGCCTCTACCACGAACACGAAATATGGTTCACGATCACATACATCCCGTCGAAGAAGAACCCAGCAGATCCGATGTCGCGACGAGAGTTCCCGTCCAGGCGGCAATTAATTGGTAGCCCACCGAAAATCCCCTACCACTTATTCCCCTTTATAAACCATAGCATACAGTCCAAGGACTTGATGTATTAGAGCAGCAGTAGCACCAGAGTCGCAATCGAAATATTTCTTGACCAGACGGACGATCACATGTCAGAAATCAACTCAGTTTCGTACTGCCATATGCCGGTCAACACAATAACGAAAGCGGCCGCGAGGCGGGTTCTACACCGCAAAGCTTTACGGGCTCAGCAAGCACAACGGAACTACACTACGCACACAAACAGGAGAGGACTACACGGGGTCCCACTGAAAGCAGACGCGAGGGCGAAAATCCAACACGCGTTAGAGCACGCTTGGGCTGACTCAACAATCGAGAAGTACAGCCAAAGCTTAGACGCGTACCACCGGTTCTGTGATATACAAGGAATCCAGGCGTCATACAGACTACCAGCGAGCGAGGAACTACTGTGCGCCTTTGCGGCAGCACGAGTGGGAGAGATCGCGGGCGGTACAGCGAGGAGCGCGGTAGCAGCAGTGAAAGCATGGCATATCATTCACGACGCACCGTGGAAAGGAGGACTACGCTTACGCTACACACTGAAAGGCGTCGAGAAGCTGGCGCCGTCCAGTTCAGCGCGAGAGGAACGACCGCCGGTGACGAAGGAGATGATAAACCAGCTGGAGAGGGAACTAGACTTATCCAGTCCGGAGGACGCAGCAGTGTTCGCGGCGGCATGCGCGGCATTCTGGGGCCAGATTCGCCTGGGCGACATCCTGTCGGATACACAAGGATCATATTTCGAAGGACGCATACCACTTGGCGAGGACTTTGGTCGACCAGCGACACCAGCAGGCACTCGGGTACTGAGACTGCCGTGGACGAAAACGAAGGGCGCCAAAGGCGACAATTCCATATTGTGCCGCCAAAACTCGTCTACAGATCCGGTTAACGCTATGACGAACCATGTCGAGGTCAACAACATCCCATCCGACCAACCTCTCTTCTCATATCGTAACGACAAAGGCAGGCTCGTGTGCCTATCACGCCGGAAGTTCTTGCAAAGGTGTAACAACGTGTGGAAGAAATACGGCGTCCCGTCGATAACGGGTCATAGTTTCCGAATCGGCGGTACAACACACCTCCTCATTGCGGGAGTCAACCCCGACGTGGTACAGGCGATGGGCAGGTGGAACTCAGACGCGTTCCTTATTTATTGGCGCCGCTTAGACATCCTAGCCCCATTACATGCTGAATTTTTGGATTTGTAGCACACATATATAAAATTTTGCATGACTCAAAACCAAAATAATTCCTCCTCGCCAGAGGCTCGCGTTTGGGCTTCCTTTGCGCGCGCGCTCGGGGGCGGGCCTTCGGCTCGTCGGTTGGGTTCGCCCAACGCGCGCCCGCTCGCCCGAACGTGGCGGTCTCCGAAAAAGAGACCGCCCGTCCGGTCCCCGGCACTGATCCACACCCACCACCATCAACTGCAATGGCCTAGAGAAAGAGGAAACCAGTATTACCAAGATGCATAACGAGCACAAAAGGAATACATGGCGTACTCAGAACGGCCGCAGATACCTTATTCCAGCTCGTGTATGGCCATCGCACTCGATAGGGGCTCTCACCGATTCTTTACCCTCAAACTACCTCGCTGCCCACCGGGCTGCCTATTGTCCATTGCCAAAGTGCTCTGCAACCTCCTCGGCCTTTCTCCGTTATAACATTTCGATAAATATGACTTGGATTCCTCTGGCCCTGTCTCTGCGGGACATTCAGGGCGACATTCTCGTCCCCGATTCTACCCGCACTTCCAGAAATCAATCCTATGACGTCTTCCGAAAACTTGATAACTGCCGGGGTTCTGGGTGTCAGATTCGCGGACGCCGACCTGCAGGCTATACATACAACGTGCTGGAATGATAGTCATGAAAATTGCTCTCCTCATATTCGATCTTGGACACCAGGCCGCCCTGGGGCTCCGGATGATGCATCTCAACTAACCCACCGGTATTTTTCTTTTTTTATTACCGACTTAGCTGGGGAGATGTCTGACGGGGTACTCAGGTTGTGAAATGGTGAAAAGGTGACGATATCCGTAGCATACAATAATACTTGTATGTAGTACGGGCCCCGGCTGTTCCTTAATGGGACCGCGCCGGTATACACTTCCTTCCTTCCTTCCAACACCCGAATTTGACGTGATCCGATCATCCCACTCCGCTATTGTTGGGATAACCGCAAGGATAACCGCGATGCAAAACAGATTTGGAGCCAGCACCGAACTCACATCGCATCATCCACCAGCAAAGCTTTAGCCTTGGAACTTCTCAATTCTCAATCCACAACGCAGACCACTTCAATCGCTTTCAAAACATCCAAAGTACCATCTCTTCTCTACTGCTAACAAGACAATGTAGGTGGCCAAAGATCAATAGACCAGGTGTGTAAAAGAATACTGAGCATCTCAGGTCTGGCTAATGACACACTGGCAGACAATTCTTTACATTTCTGTATATTACTGTGTTGCTTTGGTGTTGCTACGCTCAAATCCATCTCCGTGCTCGAGCACATTTCTCTTCACCATCTCATTGTTTGCTTGTTCAGATCCTCTAGTCTGTCATCTTCCACGGATCGTGGGCTTGCATGAAAAGTTGATCGTCGAAGTCTCGTAGCAGACAAATTGTTTCTTGCCCTGAACTCCGAGAAAGTGCCACATATAAATTGAATAGGCTCAATTTCCCAGTTGGGGGCAACACAATGTCCACCAGGACATAGGGTATTGTTTGACGCTGCGATCTGTAATCGGTAAATGCATATGCGCCTAACAATAATTGTTTGAAAAGATCCTTCATTCATCTTGATATTACTCACCAGTCATGGGAAATTGGCGACGTTGTATTGTGCGCTGTGTGGTCTGACCGTTCGGAAGGTCAAATTTAACATGGTAAGGTGTTAGTGACCGCTGACTACACCATACTGAGAAAACGGAATACGAAATAAGTTCCTTAACAGATGTACTTGTACTACAGAATTGCCATGCTCATTCTTGAATTCAGTGTGTGTAAAAAATGAGACCCCGTCAGGCAAGGGCTGTGCCGCCGAGGGCGGCGCTTTCTAGTATCTTGAAGGGCTTGTGATAAGAACTCCCGATATTTATACATTTGAACTTCAACGCGCTCCCTTGTTCCGACGGCCCTTGGAATAAAGCTCAATTTCTGATGTGCTAGCACTGGCTACCCCCAATCCGTCAACCAGAGATGTCGCTAGCCTTGCCGTCGGGTTTGTCTGTCCAGTCCGCTCCTCCATTCAATATTTCACTGTTTCTAGCCGCGATCACCACGTTCCCGGAAATGCTGCGGCCCACAGCAATGGCTAGGCCACAGCTGTAAGTACGAGTCGTGGATCTGAATATTGGAGGTCTTTCATACTCACAAGCTTCAGCATCGTCTCTCCATACATTCTATGAATTCCGGACCGACATTCGGCATGATACATTCCTATCCGTTCCTCGAATATCGGAGTGGGCGAGACTGGCATTCTCGGATCTAGTCTCATTTTTCTCATCCGTCGCCTGAGCGGTGGTCGGAGAGCAACACCTCTCCAGGGCTCGACGAGCAGCAACTTCTTTTTTGGCGTGTTGTCTCAGCTCAGAAAGGCACCTGATTCTGGCGCTCTCTATGAGACCCAAATGTTCTTTCTCTCTCTCTCCCTGACTACGTACAAACTGCAGGCAGCGCAGAGCCCTAAACCCGGCGTTTAGCAATGCTTCCATCAAGGACCTGGCTTCCATTTTCTTTGACTCGGCGTACAAGGTGGGCCAACTCATTGGATTCAGCTGCTTTGCGGATTTACATTTCATCAGGCGAAAGCCGCATGGGATGCTATACTTGAATCCAGCTCAAGTGCAGACGGAACAATAATCGAGGTCCAACAATGGTTCGTTTCAGGTTCACATTTACTCTGAAGATTGTTGATGATTGTTCGAGGATGAACCACGTCTCGTGAGTTCGGGCCTGCGTCCTGGACGCGAATAAATTCGTAATCCTTCGCAGTCTTGATACCATCGGCCTGGCGGGCTTTTCTCACGATTTCGGCCCACTCTCTGGCAACAAATCCGACATTGCCGCTGTATTCGACTCCGCCGGCTCCAAAACGTCATTTATTGACACCGCGCTCTTTATGCTCTCCTTGATAGTACCCGCTTTCGCAAATGTCGCCACGGTCCATCATTCAATGCTTAAATAACTCGCGAAGACATTGCAAACCCTCGGAGATAAATTCCTTGCGACCACTGGGGACGTGTCCATAGATAAATCTGTGATAGGACTGCTAGGCACGTAAATTGAACAACTCCGAGGTTTCCGGTGGCATTGACGTTATGTTCGTTCGCAGTGAAATCGGCTAGTTTAGAAAAGATCTTGTATGAGGAAGTTACAGCACAGGTCTGTACTACTTCTCACATCCAACTTATGGGTCATTTCAACTGGTGTCAGATAAATGTCCTTCTTCTCGCGGGATACGAAACAACCTCGAGTAAGTCATTTGGCAAAAGCAATGCACCGAACCTGAATGATCCCCGTTCAAGTTAGCCTAACTGTAAGATTGAGAATATAGCGCATGGCATAGAATAATCACTAATCTGAGGATTGATTCAGTGGGCGCTTATAGAGCTTTCGCGAAACCCCACAATACAGACCAGACTGAGAAAAGAGCTTCTTCAGTCAGCCAGCGACCCTGCGTGGGAGGAGCTGAACAATCACAATTCCTTCCTCGACGCGTTTACTTGTGAAATCCTGTGTATTCATCCGGCATTACCCGAAATCCAGCGCATGGTAAGTCGGAATGATTTGAAATAAATGTTAAACCGTTCACTTGCGACTAGGCCTCGGAAGACGACGTTCTCCCGCTGAGCACACCGATCCAGACCCTGGGCGGGAGTGTTGTCGACACAATACTGTACTCGTGTCCAAGGGCACAATTATTACGCTGCCGATTGAGTGCATCAACCGCTCAGTCGAGTTCTGGGGCCCCGACGCCAAACAATTCAACCCGGCGCGCTGGCTCGACGAAAGTCTCGGTGCCAACCAGCACCGGGCTCAGGAGATCCAGGGATACCGCCATTTACTCACGTTTTCGGATGGACCCACGCACTTGCAACTTTCAACTTGAGATCATTCCCTAACTTAGTTTTTTTGCGATGCCAGGTATTTGCGCTGATGGAGTTCAAAGCCGTTCTCTCCGTCCTTGTGCGAAACTTTACATTCGAGTTCCCCGCAGGACTAGAAACGAAGATAGGGAGTCACAGGAATATTTTGACGAGGCCGAAAGTTGAAGGCGAAGCGGGATGTGACGTGCCCTTGAAGATTCGCCAATATGTTCAGAACAGTTAACATAGTAATCGTCCATGTTGGGGAGCAAAAGATGATCCACAGTAACGGCGCTTACATGAGACGGAGTTCGAAGAAAATAATGGGGGTCCATCTATTAGTTGAAAGGTTCCGACGGGGCAAGGATCTTCTTCAGCCAGGAAGCTACGTCAGTCAGTTCGTCGTCCCGAATATAGTGGGCCAGTCCGTAATAGGTGTGAAAGTCCAGCCCTTCAGGGGCACCAGGACATGGTGCCCGCGGCACACCTATCTCGGTCACAAGGTATTCCGCACATACACGGCCGAGTTTGTATGGTACGAGTGGATCTGCATTCCCATGGCCCCAAAAGATCGGAATAGAAGAAGCATGGGCGGACACCATCTGAAATGCCAAGGTTAAGTTAATAGAAACAACAAACTGGAGCAGCTGCACCGATTTAAATTTATGTCTAAGGGGAAGACGTGCACTTAGCACGATCAATCCAGCGAGTTTCTTCGCAGTGGTGAGGTTGGTGAGAAGGGTCATGGCCGCGCCTTGAGAAATGCCTCCAAGGACGATGCGGCTGGGATCAACACCCGACTCAACGATTTCCGTCAAGAGGGCATCGATGGAAGCTATGCTTTTGAGGATCCCGGCTTCGTCCTCTTCGCCCGGGGGAGGGATCGTGAGGAAGTCAAATATGCGTATGTCAAACCACGATGACATCCGCTTTTGCATGTTCCCTGTCACTGGCATAACTGGCCTGGAAGAGACGAAAATGACGATTGGGTTGAAGACAATTTACGGACGGGCGTACGCCGCAGGGAGTACCCATCTCACTTGACCCAGTCCAAGCACACGAATGGCATCCACAACTTCGAGAGGAATCCCTCCTGGTCCGTCTCCTAAACCCTAGGAGGATGTATGAACTCGAAAGTCGATGTACCCATATCTACCCATATTGTTGGCTGGGACCCACATGAAGAAAGACGACAACTGTGGGTGAATCAAAGTTGGATTCGATGGGCGGAATCTCAAGCTTCTCAAGGACTGAAGGAGGATGAACCGGGTCCATGATCGACTCTGCAAGGTGGAGGACTGAGGAGGTTACTTAGTTGCCAGGGCAAGCCAACTGTAGGCGGGCGGCCGAAAATGCCGATGAGTCGACATGGCGGATTGTGACAAAATCCACCATCCCGGCTTAAGTAAGTCCCAGGAATTCACGATTGAACAGGACGCAAGATTGAATTCAGCACTTTACAAATTACACGCTATACCAAGCTGTCACCCTCACTGGGCCCAACCGGAGTATTCCCAATTGCCCGGAAAGCATCGTCAAGGCTGTCGAGTTTAGTAACGAACACGCTGCTGAGTTTGGTGCTCGTCCCAATCTGGCTATCGATTGCAAGTATGCTGGTAACCAACTCTCTCGCAGTGTGCTCCACTCGGAGGGTGGATGCTTTGCCGACCAAGGCGGACAACGCCACCCCGACATCCAGAGCAGCCTTCTCGAGGTCCGCCGCGGCAATAAATGCGCTCAGAGCGTTGAGTAACCCTTGAAGGATTGGACCAAACCCATCGAGGTCGCTCTCAAGCTTCGTGTGCCGAGCAAGCTCTGCGTTTAGTGCATCGACGGCCGTTTGCGCCTTTTCCTTGGCTGTCTGACTGGCGGCTATTTCGGCATTGGCATCAAGAACGAGCGTGTCCAAGTGGTCTATGGCGTCTTTGAGATTGCCCCAGTCTCCGACCTCGCCCAATCCGAGGGTGAAGACGTCGCGAACGATCTAGAAATAACTGAGTCATGAATGGCACAAACCGAGCCGCGTGGAGCAGAGTACTTACCCGGACTTTCTCTGCCTCGTCCTTTGCGTCCTGGGCGTCTTGCCTCGCTTTCTCAAGCATCTCGATGTGCTTTTGCGCACCCTCGGCTTGTGCTTTTTGAAATAACAACACCTTCTCCTCACCCTCGCGCATGACCGTTGATATCTGCAGAAGCGCCTGCACACGCGCTCTCCTGAGCTCGATAGTAGACTGCTGGTATGTGATATCGGTGGCCAACTGAATCGTAGGGTGTTAGACCAGACGGCTCCCCAGACGGCCAAAGACTGACATTAGTTACATTGGCCAGAAGGGTATGCGCCTTGGCGTACAGGTCATCGAATCCGTGGCTAATGTCGATCGATTGGGTTTGACATTTCGCCACAAGCTGGTCGATCGCGTCCCCAGATGCCTTGGAAAGATCTTCGACAGAGTGCGCCAGGACAAGAATTCCCGCAACTGCCAATTGAGCGGACGGACGGAGACCGAATGAGAGGCTGTCAGTCATCTCCTGCACGGACTGGGAAAGTGCGGTGTTCTGTTCTCCAAGCTCTATGATGTTTTGGGAGATGGCATTGGCTTGGTCGACCAGCTGATCGAGAGTGAATGGTCCCACCAGCGCTGCACCTATGGGTCCGTACGTAGACATATCGCCAATAGTATCGGCGGCCTGCCATTGAGAGTCGAAGAGGATTCGTTGTTGTACGAGCTTCAAACCGTTAGCCACAGAAGCTACTGACAATACAAAAACATCGTACCCTGTCGGAACCAGCCCAGAACAGATGACTGCAGCCGAGGCGCCTGGAGGCGAACGCGGCCATCGGACCATTTGGTGCTGCCTCCGCATTTAACATGGTCGGTGGCCTATGTACTGGGAAATGAATAATGCAGACAGGACGAAGACGATATACGTACAGCTTATAAACGAGGTCAGGACCACAGCTCAGTTCACGAAGATATTTATCAGTGGCTTGTATGTATACCCTGAAATGCAAGATTGGCAAACGCCGGGGCGAAAGGTGTGACACAGAACATACCGAATCTCTGGCCCCGGCCAAGAAATAGCGGCCATACTCCCGGTGAGTAATCCCGGAATTTTCAGGCTCCCCAGAGTCCTGGGTAGGTAGTATGTGAGATGGAATACCCCGGGTCATTAACACCGACGCACCAATCACCGTCATAAAAATATTCATTGCGGAAAGTGATTGAGAATTCCCGAACTTGATTCGCTTTATCTTGGAAGTACAGGCGTATGTCCTTGGCCTTCGACCAGGTGGTAGCCGCGACGGGAGTTGCAAATGCCGCTTGGCAGATGCGAGCGGCTGGCCCCCATGTCGAACGCGTACGGAGTCTGCCGGAAATGTTAGTATCGGCATTACATGGCTAAAAAATGCGAAAACACACCGATAAGATAAGAAACCGAATGCATCTTGAAAGACAAACAAAACAGACCCATTCGCGTTGTGCACCTTTATAAAGTATTATGTTTTTCATCATAATGGTGTAGTTTCACTTGCCTCTGCCATGGCCGTTCCGGGCATCGCATCAGGCTGAACGAATTCGGTTTCAATCCAGACTCGACCGTCAAATCTCATTTCACGGAGAAAATTCTCGCGAGTCTGGAAAAATACCGATATATTCTGAGTCGACCCCAGGCCGTCCCACTGGACCAGTGGTCAATTTCGAGGAATCGCGTTAGTCCCACTAGAAAACACATCTCACGGATAGACAACACAAGCTGCTCCAAGGCGCACAGGGTTTTGGAAGTGTCGCTATTCGAACAGCCATGAGTGGGTAACGGGTTAAGGAACGTGTGGATAGTGGCTGACCTCGCTGCCAGCCTTTGATCTGACGACGCTCGTAATCTGGATCCCAAGGAGAGCCATGCTCATCATACACTCCCTCGCGAATAAAACCGTCGCCACTTTGCGTATAGACCCGGACGTTATCTATCCCACCCGTGGCCGCGATGGCCATTGGGCGCAGTGTTGGCGTTGGATTATAGAATTGGCGGTTCGAAGCTGAATAGTCCTCGAGATCAGTGCCAGTTAGGTCCGGAACCGAAAGGGCTGGCGGGAGTGCATCGGTGATATCTACCAGAACGGTTTCGGTCTGCCATTGATTTGTCGCATTTGTCGCGGTATCCAAAACTCGCTGTTGTAGCGCCTGAAGGTTGCATGACCGGTTCAATATGCATTAAACCACGGTGAGAGAAAACATTCGCACCTCAGTGAAATCGCCACATGAGATGCGAATGCTCGAGTTCCAGATACATGCAGATACATTAGTATTTGGAAGCATCTCCCCGTTCAACCTCGGATGACGTCGACAGTCAATAATTTTCAGAGCGATACCCTGCCGAATGTGCGTACATGTTTAGAATATAACCCGAAGTGCCCGGGGTGTAGCTGGCTTCTTCAAGGTAGTTGTCTTTTTTGTGAATGTAAAGCCTAAATATATTTCACAGACCTGATATGTATATCTGAAGAGTCATACCTGATGTTCGGTCCCGACCACGAAACAGCGGACATGCTAACCACGTCGGCACCCACCTCGGGCCGAATCGTGATAGGTTCCTCAACCCTGCGGCCCAGGCGTTCAAACGCCCGCGTAGATAAGATCTTCTCAACTTACCAGTTTCCATCGAAAGAGCCGGAAAAATGGTGGATCAGGTCTCCATCCTGAAGAAAGAGGCGTACGTCGTTTGTTTCTGACCAAGTCGTTGCCGCAATGAGTGCTGCAGATCGTATTTTGTAGATGGGGACAGGAGGAGACCAGGCCCAGTTCATTGCGGTTCTGAAGCGCAATATCATTCTAGATGGAAGGAAGAAGCGTTGTAGATTAGAGCGCACCGCACACAAATATAGTTTGTGTTGCTCTGATAAAACAACATCGCACGATCGGCATTTCTGTTGTGGACCTAGGGTCTCGTCAGTCTGTGGTCAGGTCTGAATGGTAACAGCTCCACGTACCACCGCCAAGGCCGTTCCAGGCATGGCATCAGTTCCTGTGAAGCTGGAAACAGACCAGCCTTGACCATCGTATTTCATTTGGCGGATGATGCTGTCGGCCGTCTGGTAGAAGAGTGAGACGTTGGAATCGCCCCACTGACGAAGAAAGAATGATGAGAGGTAAGATTTTACAAACCGGGAGAAGACTTACAGGTATACAGCACAAGCTGCTCCCAGGAGCACACGTCCCGTCAAGCACACCTGAGTGACGATGTGAATATATGAAAGATGAATTAGATTAATACACACCGCGACACCAAGTCTCAGCTGGAGCGTTGAGATTGCGAGATGCATTTCGTATATGTCCGTTGCCGCTGTAATAGATACTGTTCATGCCATTCACCCAGACTGCTGCAGTGATTGCTATTTTGTGGGGAGCGGGAAACGGCCGAGTCAAACGCTGGCGGTTGGCTGACAGGCACCTGGGTCGACTGGGAATCGGGGTCTGGCAAACTGACGTCCGACACGAGGGTTTCGGGAACTGAGTATAGCTCCAGGGGAAAGACCCGCTGTTGCACCACTGCATGCTACGGGGGCACATGCTTAGAGCCATATGACAGGCACGCAAACAAGATCACACCTTCTCAGAATTGGCCGAGTATACGTGAATCCAATTGCCCTTGCTTGTCACCCGGATGAATGCGGAGATATCCGTGTCCGGGGTCGGGATTATAGCAGATGGCCATCTTCTCGCAAGTTAGGTATCTCGTCAACGGAGAGGTGGTCCATACGCGTACTTATCATTTCTCTGGTTCACTACCCACGTGGTGGAGGGTAACTGCAGGTAAACCCTAAAACAGATGATCGACGGGGCTCCGAAATTGAGACGTCGCAGACTATACCTGTAATCATATTGTCCACAAGAAAAAGCAGCCATACTGCTGCAATTATCAAAAAATGTTATTACCCCCGTAGGCTGCCTACGGAAAGGATAAGTACGAGGTGCTCTCACGCAACATTTGAATATTTATCATCGTCATACCAGCTTGAGCAGTCGCTGTAGTAGCTGTAATATTTCCCGACATCCAAATTTTTCTTCTGGGAAAATGACCAAATGGATCCAGTCCCATCGAACGCTGCCGCGATGGGGGTCCCGGCTCGCGCTTCGTCCACGCAGACAACGTTCCCCCACGCCCCCCTTGGTGGCGGTCCTGAATGGCTATTACCGTCTGCACACCGATGAGACATGATAACATACCGAGAACACACGGAGTGGCTCGTGTCCTGAAAGAACAAGATCGCGCGATCCGCATTTTCGTCGTATATCTTGATTTTGAGGGGTCAGCAGTTTCTCGGCACTAGCTCCCCATCCACTTACCGTTGTCAGTGCCGTTCCAGGCATCGCATCTTGAGTGAAGCTCGAAGCAGACCAGGTTTTGCCATCGAATCGCGCCTCATGGATGCTGCTGTCCTCCGCTTGATAAAATAACGACATATTTTTTGAGTTCGGGTCACCCCACTGACAACCGGGACTAATGAGCGATTTTCAGCACTTTCAGGAGACGGGAACTTACCGATATACAACTCAGAGCGCTCCCAGGAGCACAGGTTACGGGCAAGTTAGGAGCTGCGTACTGATTAACTCGGCATAGATGGAGAGAGAGTGGACCCTCGCCGACCGTTATACCACCCATCTCGAGCTTCCTCGTCGTAGGAGAGGATAGTCGCATCTTGATCGAGACATGCCTCGTGAATGTAGCAGGTCCCATTTTCAGACCGAGTGTAGAAGACACGTATACCCTTTGACCACGCCGTGCTGGCGATGCCGAGTTTGCGCTGCGGGAAATGAGTCAAAACTCGGTGGACCAGAAATCAATCTATACTTGCCATTGAAGACATAGGGAGAGTCGAATTAGAATCCGCGAGGCGTTTCGACTGGCTGAAACGACCGGACCATCATCTACATACTTATACTGCTCTCGATCATTCATTCGTATCTCGAAGGTTCATGGGAACCACAACTTACGCATACATTCGCTAATGGGAACTCTTATCGTTCGGCGATTTCATGAGAAGCTTGAGATGGATATTTCTTGGTGGGTGAAAGACGTCAGAGGGACTTACCTTAGTGCGGCTCATTAACTTCGACTGCCACCTCCTCCAGAGAAGTATTTTGGCCAAGTGTATTCATCCGAAACATCTAGAAGCTTCGATGCTGGGTTTGTGCGCTGGGTCATCCCAGCGAGCACCATGCCCGAGTATTCAATCGAGAGGTTCCCAATGGAATGTTAATGTAATCAAAAGAACCAGTGTAGCCAATGTCCCCGAGGCCAACCAAACAAAGACAGTACGCCCCAGGTCTTGTTATTTTGTCATCGAAGATGTCCTGGGCTTCCAGTCTATTGTTCTGGGGTGTTTCAGCAGCATTCCGGCGCACAACCGTGAGAAGGCGTTCCGCACCAATAAAGAAGAGTAAAGAAGCGAGAGACCGAAAGAATGGAAACGAACACGGAGGTAGAAGATCTCGCCTTCCATGGCGTGAAATCGACAGAACGGAGATGGGACTAGGGTGGAAATTGATTGGAGCTCAGAAGTTGGAAGACATCCAGAAGACTTCCTGGCAGTTGAACTCGAAAAGGAGCTGCGGGATTCTATCACGCCACTGGCCCACTGGCAATTCCGCGCAACGGCGCAACTTTCCCGAGTGCCAGTGGCTGTTTTCGTGAAACGAAGATTTTCAGGAGTAGGGTATTATCTTTTCAGATGGAAGGTTGCACATGGGTTGGCTAGCAATTTGGAAGAGTGTCCAGAGGATGCTGAAGGAAAGTGAACGTTGTGTGCTGATCCAAGATGGATGTGGTGAACCGTCACCGGCCGCTTCGGCAATGTGATCCGATGTGACTTTCGCAGTGCACAGACCGCTTTGCCCCCCACGACCTTCCCCCGATCGCTACAGATGCTTCTCGCCACTACCACGTCTCTGATTCCCCTTATCCTTTACCTGGCTGAATCGCACTGAATTTTTCTGTTTACCCATCTCGGATGTACTCTATGCCCCGTTATTTGATCTCGTGGAGGACCGTACAACTTATGGCAACAGGGACTGGACAGCTTCGTATTTCCGCGCCGGAACTTCGGCAGGCGTGATTGGCGGTCAGAAATGGCCCATTAGGGTGGTAGGACCCCAGACACATGTCAGAAATGTGGATGGGGGTGTACCGTAGCCATCTTCATGGGAGAAAGCGAGGGTGTATGTTCTTTTGAGTCGGATTATTCATTCGGCTAAATATCAGTTCTTTCTGTGCGAGTGGGCTTGAAACCAATTTAAAACTCGACAAACGCGGATGATCAGCACCATTTCCTTTTCGGGAATGTGGTTGCACTTTCGTTTCGCGCCGAGTTACCACTGGGCCGCAAAATTCGGACACTGTGAATATGGGAGAATGGTACCCAAAACATTCTATTGAGCCATCTATTAGACAAATATCAGCCACGCCTGCGCTTCAACTTGTACGGCATTGTTTATTGAGTCTCGGCCCATCTCTTTGCCCCTCACTGGTTCAAAGATGGCTTGGATCACCACGACCGTTAAATCATCCCATCAGAGGTGAGGGATTAATTAACCGGATCGAGGTATAGTGTCTGTTTGTTCAAACATGATTGTTCCAAAGGTTCATCGCCTTTCGGATTGGATTCCACAACAAGGCCTTGTTTCCAGATTAAATTCTCCCAATGCCAGACTACTTGCCTCAAAATCGAGGAGCATTTGAGTTATATCTTGATCTCATGCAAGTGAATGACAAATTTCGCGCCATACTGACTTCCTCCAGAGCTCCTATGCTTCCAGATCCGAGTGTGTAGAGTGTATGTACTCGTGCTCTCAAAAAGTGTTGGCGTATGGGTTTTCTGGCATTTCTCAGTGATGAGAGCATAATTTTGGACAATTCCGAATGTCAGATGGTTCAGTGGATAAAGGCACATATTTTAGAGACATTGATGGCATCGAAATATTACGACGTGTCAATGAACTAGAGGAAACACTGAAAACCCAATTTTTCAAGTCATTCAGATATTTTTTTCAGAAAAATGTAAATCACCCATATTATAGCCTGAGATGTGACATTGCATCTGCCACTTTGAATCATGCAAAAATATACAGGGGATCAGGTGCTATGGCAGCTGAAAAGTGGGAATTTTAGCTGATTTTGGCAATTTTCTGCGATTTTTGCCACTTTGTGGCTGCCATAGCACCTGATCCTCTGTATATTTTTGCATGATTCAAAGTGGCAGATGCAATTTCACATCTCAGGCTATAATATGGGTGATTTACATTTTTCTAAAAAAAATATCTGAATGACTTGAAAAATTGGGTTTTCAGTATTTCCTCTAGTTCATTGACACATCGTAATATTTTGATGCCATCAATGTCTCTAAAATATGTGCCTTTATCCACTGAACCATCTGACATTCGGAATTGTCCAAAAATATGTTCTCATCACTGAGAAATGCCAGAAAACTCATACGCCAACACTTTTTGAGAGCACGAGTATATCCTACATCTAAGTGCATTTCTCCAATATATAACCAGGATTTCAACACACGTGCCACTTCCCATGCCCCAGTATGTTCGCTTCAGACCAAGTACCATACATTGGGGTGAGCTCAATGTACCTTGATACTATCATTTTTTGAGTATCATTCAATTCAAGGCTGAATTACGTGCCGTCCGAGAGTATATTTACTTGCCAGTGAGACGACTCGGATTGCGGTTTTGGATCGAAATTTAGCTCCCAGCCGTGAAGGTCGCACTAAAATGCTACTTTGAAGTCCGGCGCAATGTTCTTTGGATGAAGGAAACACTTGTCCTCCCCGAACCTCATCAGGTGTGAACACCAGTTTGAATAGAGGATTCCCCGAAGTAAGCAATGGCTATTTTCTTACTTGACCATCTCAGTGCCTGTGCCTCATATTCAGCGTAAGACGTAGAAATTGCAGTTTGGTGGCTCTGTTCACCCTCTCTTATGGGAGTATGTGGTTTGAGAGGAGAAGTGTCAGTTTTCATAAATATGTTGCGCTTGCTGCATGTATAGCCATGAATCCGAATCCACGGTGTAAATGGTAAGCAAAAACTGGGAAATCATCGGGATTTTGCCTTTCACCCAATCCCTAGATTCAGGAAGCATTTGTTGGTGGAAAGAAATAAAAGCTGGGGTATTGTGCCGAGTTCAATTTAGCGCCAGCCTCGGCATCTCGGTCTTATGGGTGACATCAAATCGAGCAGCCATTGAACACTGGGAGAGCTTTACATGCCAAAAGCGCGCACTTTGTGTGTCCAAGTTTTTGTTGCCCATATACGGAACATGAAATAGGCTGGTCTACCTTTCTGTGAGTAATAACTCCTGTAAAATGCTCAGTTTACATCGAGTACAATTTGGCAAGGCTAAGCAGTCTGTAGCGGGCTCTGATGTGAAATTCAACTTTTTGTGGTCACATTGAGCTCGAAGCTTTGAGTCTTCAAGCTTCAAGAGGTGATGTCTTCAGCGGAGATGTCGAGGCAAGGTTGTGGTTTAACTGGTTGGAGACAAAAGACGAAGTAAGGTTAGATCCGAGGTCATACTTAAGTTGAGTACCCACAATGTCTTGGCCGATCAACCACTGCCCTGAAACTGATCCGATATTGTTCTTCCCATTCTGCGAGCTGGGGTTCGAGCTTGTTGTTCTTCTTGTTGGTCTTTCTGGCTCTTTCTGGTTTCTGCAGATGGCACATTTATGGTGTATTCATAGCTGCTGCTTCAAGCCCTTCAAACTTCGTTGACCACAATTCTCCGGCACATTTCGTAGCACGCCCTCAAACTGCTGCACTGAGCGCTATTATGGAATATCTTCTGCCAAAGGCTACGGAAATCGATCGGGAAACATGTATTACCCTCTTTATAAAATTACGTCTGTCCGTCTGTCTGTCTGAAGCCTTTAAACTCCGCTTTTAATCTATCATTCCGGCAGAAGTGGGAGCCGGCGCAAAGCGCCGGCGAGCGCTTGTAGTGGTTTAAAAGTGCTTACAACAAGTGCTTGGGCTTCCATTTCTTTGCTTCTATGCACATAACCCACGACGGTTGAGCACAAGAAGCAATTAAAGCGACAACAAAAGCCTAGATACCAGCTCCTTTGTCCATTGGTGTGCTCCCAGAGTTCGAAAAAGCGATTTTAACGTTGGATACAGAAGGTGGGTCTGGATTTGCAAACTCCTGGACTTTGGACTGGACTCAGTTCACGGTTCACCGCAGTTTGCTCCAGGTTCGAACCTATTTTTTGTTCCCACAACTCAAATCACTCAATTTCTGTTCAAAATGTCGTCAGCATGCAAATTTTTCCTTCTGCCAAGCATAAAACTCTTCCAAAGCTCCAGACGATACCCAATTCTTTATAACTGGCGGACTTACGTTTATTGATGGTAGTTTGATGGGATTGTCTTCTCATCTGTGTTTCTGGATCCTAGAATCCCCCCAAAAAATGGCTAAGTAATCGGTGTTTACAGATGTTTAGAGTGGGTGGGGAGCCTACTCGAGCAAACATACCCTTTGATGGTACTTCTTCAAGATTCTTTTTGCTCCCAGGTCCAGTTCAGATTCAGGCAGGTTCGGCGAGGTTCGGTGGTATCTGAACCTTGAACTGCATTTGAGGTTCTGTCCAGTGAGCCTCACAGACACTGCACCGGACTTTTGGTCTGGTTTGGGTTCTTAGCCCGCGGTTCAAAACCTGACTGTGGAAACACTATGCGGTGTGTACCCCCTTGCATTATTCATCGAAAAGGTTCTTCAGGTTCTCATTATTATTGCTCTGGTTCGACGAACCCGCCAGTAGGGTTTGCAGCTGAATCATATGTATTCCATCGATTCGTGGGATCCCTCACTTATTCCGCATCTGAACTCATCAGTCTGTCTGAGCATTTACTGGCATTTTTGTTCTAGAAGGATTAATCCAGTCCTTCATTCGGACACAAATTTGCAATTGTAAAGCACTCCTACTAGGGCCAGGCTAACTTTAATCGGCAGATTCTCAATGCATCTCTCAGTTTGTCTGAATTATGACCTTTTTTTGCCGACCGTTTGGGTCAGGAGAATCCTGCTGGTTTTCTATGTACATGTGCACTCCTTTTGTTCCTATCTTCCATCCAGAGGAACTGAATTACCGCACTTTTAAATCAGCTGGCATTGGTCCCCGAGACTTTTCTGGCTGATACCTTGGCCTTCTGTTATATTGACCCGAAGTCCTCCACATTCTATGTTCTATCCTAGCATCTCTCGGAAATGTAGCACTAACCTTGAGATTTGCACATTACGAACCCGCACCGCACGTGTGACTGAGATTGAAGTGAGTTCCGCCACTCTCCAAGTGTTGCCGCTCCCTAGCAGCCAGCAAACTGCAGTTGTTCCTCAATTTGATAATGTGATGGCAGTATTGTACCACTGCGGCAGCAGAGTTCAACCAGCTTTGCAGGAAGTTGCAGTTCACGGGGCAAAGCCGTCTCATCTCGCCGGTTCCGTTTCAATTGATCCATTCCCCAGGTGCAGATAATTGGTGGATGAGTGCCATTTTCGTAGCCTCGCACATGCTTTGCTCAAGATATTGCACAGGCTCACATGTTATTCCCTTTACTTATGTCAAAAAGAAAGGAACAAAGGAAAGTCGGAAATGAGCTAACCAGATTTTCCTAAAACATGGGTGACAAGAAAATGCTATACGTGACCATTCTCGGTGACGCGACGCGAAACGAAAGTGCAACCACATTCCCGAAAAGGAAATGGCTGTGCTGATCATCCACGTTTGTTGAGTTTTAAGTTGGTTTTAAGCCCACTTGCCCAGAATGAACTGGTGTTTAGCCGAATGAATAATCCCGACTCAAAGAATGTACACCATCACTTTCTCCTCTGAAGATAGCTATGGTACACCCTCATCCACATTTCTGACATGTGTCTGGGGTCCTGCCACCCTAATGGGCCATTCTGACCGCCAATCACGCCTGCCGAAGTTCCGGCGCGGAAATACGAAGCTGTCCAGTCCCTGTTGCCCATAACAACTCGGAATAGCATCACGATATATTCTAGGTAAAGAAACACGCAGGAGGGTAGGAAAGCCTTCTTTTTGGTTTCGATTGTGTGTCTGTACTCCAAACTTCTGCACCCATACTCGTTAACCCGCCCCCTCTTTTTAGCGCATGCATTTCCTGCCTCGACGCGCCGCCTCGAGCGCTCTGGTCTCCCGGTGCGCGGGATCTGAGCTGAGCCCGAGCTAATTGACGCGGCGTATTGAGATCAGCGAGGACACTGCCAGGTACGCGACCTGTCTTTCGTCTCTTTGTCTCGAGCGTTAAAATCCTGTGTAGGTTCCTTGCGCTAGATCTCGGCACTGATGACGACAAGATAGGACTTGGTGTTGTATGAATAAACAACGGTATAAACGATCATGTATGTACTAACAAAGACTCTTGCTCGGCACATTCAAAATCTTCGATGAATAACTCGATATTCCTCTGGTGTAGCAGCGATGAGAGACAACAACGTGGCTTCGTTACTGGATGCCGTCCTGAGCACCCGCGATTTGCAGATTCCGTCAATTTTTAACGACCCCTTGTAGCCTGGATAAGAGCCTTCCCCATTCTGTAATTTATCCAATGAGAAAACAATGTGCAGAAACAACCGCTTGCACCCAAATTAGGCATAGAGTAAGTAGTGTGTGCAAATAGGTAGCTCACGGCGCAGCGGTTTTGAAGGGCCATGACCTTGTCCGAGTCAAAATTCACCATCGGAAAGCCGTAATATTTCTTATGCGGTGATACCTTCCCTCTCGCGTACAACGACGGCATGCCGACAGCGACAAACCCGCCGACTCAACGAAGTATATCACCGGGAGTCGAATACACCTCCACTATTCTGCGTCACGGTTGAGTGATTCCGTCAATTCAGAAATTCTCAAAACAACACTGTCGGATAATTTGGGTGCACCGTTCGAGCGTAATGATACCATTGAGGGAGAGTACAAGTTGGGTGGTGAGCGTTAAGATAAACAAAAATGGTGAGAAGGAGAAGGAAATAGGCGCTCAAATAGAAGGGTGCAGCTGTCCTCATGTGCGATTTTATCTTCGACAAAGTATGGAAGGAGGAGACGAATTGGCGGCCTTAGTTCCGAACTGATGTTGCCTGGAAGGTTTCACACCTTTTTGGGCACTTCCTACAGGCCGGAGAGATTGAGCCCGGCCAACAGACCGCCGACAGCGCCCCCAAGACCAACCAACCTAAGGAAAAGTTTGAGAGTTGAATGAACGTTCAACTGAAGTTACTCACAACGGTTGGAGAGCCGCAAGGAGGTCAGGAACGAGAGGCGTCCAAGCTGGTGAGCAGGCCAGAGACGGCGGTGTCGACGGGGGTAAGGACCCCGTCGAAGCCGAGCTTGGGAACGAGCGTGTTCAGAGCCGTGTTCACATCCTGACGAATAACCCATCAGCCTGAGGAATAAAAAATGAATGAAGGAAGAAGTATTACATCGAGGATTTCGTTAATGAGGCTCGCGAGGTCTTCATCGTTGGCGCCCATGTCTCCGGGGGCGTTGGTAGAGAGCTGAGTGGTCGCGATGTTCAGCGCATCGGTGAGTTGGTCGAGAAGTGGCACGACGCTCGAGGTTGGAAGTTAGCCGGCTGGCCCCGATGAGGCAACAATGGTCAAAGTTATTCTTGTTTCAAAATTATTGAGCGCAGTGTATACCGAGGGTGGGCGTGACTCCGATAAAGCTTCTTCGAGCGTCTGGAACAGTGCGAAGAGGGTGAGGGGAACGACGGAGGTGCTGGCCAAGGGAAAGGACGATCAAGGAAGAGAAGAACTTCATTTTTACGAGTGGTTGGTGGGATGGAGGAGGTGTAGATGAGTAGTAGATCCGGTGGATGCTGGAAAATATACTCTTTACTCGAGAGCTTTTATACTAGTCTCGACGGCGCGCGGCTCGCACATTTGGAGCGCATGTGGAGCGATCGGGGGGCAGCAAAGGAAGAACTCGGGCCCGTTCAAGGGTTTCTGCCGTTTGTCAAGAGATGTCCTGGTTCAGACAGACATCAATGGGCATCTGTCCATGCTGGATTTCCTTACATCTCCCTATCCACCGACGAAAGACCAGCGATCGACTCCTATGGGCCCAATAAATTCGATCTTTCCGAGGCTGTATAAAGCATGAAATGATGCACTCGGGACCAACATGCGCCCACAAGCATGAGCGCCAGAAAATATTACCTCAAACTTGAAGTACTCACTCTGAAGTCGTATTGGTCTTGTATGTTAAATTGGCCGGAGCTCTTCGCCCAAACTCCTCACCCTGTCCCGAGTCCGACCGGCAGTGCTAGTGTGAGATACAAGACCAACGCCATATGGTTCACAAGATTCCGGTAAACAACAGCTGATGTTACCTGACTTTCCTCGAGCTGGACAATGCCGCCAGGGCAGCACGCAAATTTCAGTGGTGAACGTGGACGGCAAGAAGGCCGCATCAAAAGTTTCGATCAAATCCAAACAAGACCAAGCCTGTGTTCAACCTCGGTTCAACCGTTGAATTTACTTCCTTGTAATTCGGAACGCGGGCAAACACAACTATTCTGAAACTAATAACCTCCGCACCAACTTTCTTGACGCCAAACATTTCTCCAAGTGGTACTTATCGGTTTAAGCCCATGTCCCGTTGCTTTGCATACAATGCCCTCAAAATTTCTGTGCGCCTGTCAGATATTTCAAACGACTTTCTAGTACTCTTTCCAATACATGTTACAGTGGTGTAATTACTTTGCCTAGACATATTATGTGGGGACTCCGCGGCTCTCGAGCTCGAATCTACGGACTGGCGAGGTTGAGCCTAGACCGCCGAGGCCCAACAACGCCTGCAGGGCCAACCAGCCTAAGGGGAAGTTCAAAGTCTGAGCTATCATTCGACTGAAGTTACTCACAGCAGCTGGAGAGCGCCGAGCAGACCGGGAACGAGTGAGGCATCGAGCAGGCCAGAAAAAAACAACATTTACGGCCGCGGGGTGAGCACGCCGTTGAGGCCGAGCTTGGGTACAACCTTTTTGAGAGGTGTTAAGTCCAACCGGTCTGGACTCAACCGCGGTTATTCAGGGCTTTGAATCGGAGAGAAGGAGGCATATTCATCGTGTTGAACAACTTTCTTTGTACTAGTTACATTGCCCTCTTGGTATTTACGCTTCGTCATCGAAATATTCGTCTGTAACGGGATTCTCACGAGCCTGCAGCTCCCTGGTTTTATCTGTGTCGACCACATGCGCGTCTGTGATTTCTTTCACATGATCAGGGACTAGAAATGTCGCCTTAGTATTCAGGGATAGTCCAAAGCGAGTGAACCCACTCGGCTGAGTAACAGCGGGAAGGGCCGCCTCAACAGCCCGCCTGATTGTCTCGAGACGCGTATTAATCGAGGTTTCAAAATCCTGTTTAATCGACGTTAAAATCGATGGTTGTAAGACATTCATGCCAAAAAGCACAAACTTTCTGGTCGTTCAGGATTCTGGTCGCAATGCTATACTCATAGTTCAATTCGGGGCGAGGTCATACAGCTATAGAAAACGAACTCGGCGCTGGCCTGGGCGGAACTGATCCTGAGGGCGTCCTGGTCCTTCTCGAGGCTTGCTGTAGAACTGAGAGTCAGGGTATTTCAGGGTGAGATGTGGCTCTCCACTAACCGACCATAGCGGCCTGGTCTGCCGCAGAAACGGAGGCGGGGAATTTCAGCATATTACCGAGGTTCCTAAGTTTCGTAATGTGATTTAGAACAAGCGGTGAAACTGTGGAACGTACTCCAGAGCGGGAATAATGAAGTCAAGTGAAATTTCTAGATACAACGAGGAAATCCGCGTGGCCAAGAGAGACACCTGGAATTTTTCAGATTCCTGCTTTTTCGCAACGAAAAGTGAACGGCCGAACCTTGACGGGGGTCGACACCGTGCGATAGATAATCTCTCGAGTCATGGTGGAGAATGTCACGCCAGCAATGTGATTTTCTGGTTCTCCGCGTCGTATCGCGTCTTCCGCGCTTTCCAGTGTTTTTGTCCAGGTGGTCACCGATGGAATCATGATATCCACCAGGAGAGAGGAGACGTCTGTGAAAAATTGTGATAGCTATGGAGATTTAAAACGCGGTGGTCAAACAGAGGAAGGAAATAGCCGCCTGCCTGCGCAAATTGTGCTCGGAGCACTGAGTACAGATGTGGAATCAATATTCCCATTTTGGATACTATCAGTATTGAAACTAACCGGAGAAGCAGCCGACGGCTTTCTTCAGCACGGGGAGCATGTCTAAAGAAGCACGAGTTTTAAATTTGTTAGCCGTTTAAGTGTTCCGACATTGTTTATTACGTACTCTCCAAAGTGGCGCCCTGAAGCGATACCTGCGTGAGCTCTACGATTGTCTTGGTGATTTCCTGTTGCTGCCCTACAAGTCGGTCTGCTGCCTTGCTGAATGTGAGCAGGACAAAGGTGATAACCTGGCATACAAGTCGCGACACACCTTTTGGTAGGAAGAACGTGCGGCGTCTAATTGCGCACGCGACTGATCTACCTTCATCTTTTGTGGGGTCAAAAAAGGCAAAACCAAAAAAAAAAGGCAAGAGGACCATAGCATTGTCGATGGCCGCTTGCTGCTCCGAAGTGAGAACAACGCGCATACATTCAAATCAAACACATACCGGACCAGCCCCATTGTTCGAGTCCGTAGGAGTGGTAGGAACAGCAAGCCCTTTAGAAGCACACCCGGGCTGCTGAAGAACGAGGTTGGCCGACGTCGATAGGGCCTGCAACCCTTTCAAGAGTTCATTCATGGGGGAAAGTTGATCAACGAAGACATTGTCGTTCGTGGAGGCCGTGCTCGCCGCAGTGTTTATGATCACATCGAGGATACTGAGCGCCGTGTCGATGTAGGCCGAGAGCTTCTTAGAGAAAGACTTGGACGTGTCCAGATGCTCCTTCTTCAAGGCGAGAACCGCTTGAATGTACGCCGCTCCACTCTTCGAGCCCTGACCTCATTGAGCACAGTGGGATGACGAAAAGAGAAAACGTACATCCTTGGATCGAATTTTGTCCCAATCCGGTTTTCCTCCTTCTCCCCCAGTGAGGAGCAGCTTGATTCCTGTCACCTGAACTAAGATAATCGGGACAAGCGTAGTTGCCGGATCCGACAACGCATCGGAGTTGGGCTGCGAGGATATCTCATTGGGGGACGTAGTGGGAGCGACAGGTGTAGGAGCAGGAGTGGCGGGCACATCCTTGTTTTCGCCAGACGAGGAAAATGCGTTCAAGCCGTTCTTGGAGCCCTGAGATTTGAGTGTAGAGCTGGACGAGAGCACATTTCCAATGCCATTGAGGACATCCGTGAAACCCTCGACGATTGCCATACCCATCAAGTCCCAGCTGAATTAATGTTATTCGATTGTTCCGCTATTAGAAAATGAATGCGCACCCAGAGGGAAAATCATCAATGGCTTGTTTAAACTCGTTTTCTGCTTTGAGATAGGACTAAGAGGGAGGTTAGCAATCAGTCTGCCACTCGATAATAATACGACTAGCACTCTTCATAAGGTCGAGGTAATCTTTTGCGTCCTTCATCATAGTTTCCTCGCTTTCTTTCTCCATCTTCAATACGTCCAATTGCGTCTTCAAATAACAGTTAAGCCGGTTCAGGTGGGAAGTTGAACAAAATTGCCTTGTTTTGAGCGAGAGCTTTTTCGGTTGAGCCGGCCGTATATGTACAGGCAAGTACCATTTCCTAGATAAATATCCTCAGAACCGGGTCGAGGATACGGTTGGCCCTCACCTGTGCAAGGCCCGTCAAATCGCGGAATGCGATCGTGCTTTCCTCGGCCTCGGCGCGACAGTTTTCGCTGAGGTAACTCAAGTCATCGATTGCCTGAGAGAGATCTTTCATAACAGTTTGGGAAGAGCCCGTTCTCAGGTGCGAAACAGCGGACTTGATGACGCTCGGTATCTGGCCAGAGCTGGCCTTGATCACGTCCATGTTCTTGTGAGCGGTTCCGAACGCCTAAATGCCAATTCATTGACGGAGCAAAGGCGTCCAAGAAAAACAACAAGGTTCTTACCAAGTATCCGTTGCCAACCTGTAACAAAATGAGAGGAGAAGATACCTACGAATAGTGCCCTTACTAACCATCTGCTGAAGGCAGGCCTTAAACGAGTTCGGATGCCTAGCGTATTTCCATACGAAGGGCGGAGCGCCGGCGGGCGCTTTCTGGTCGAGGCCTGAACGAATGAGACGTCAAGTCAAACTAAAATCCAGTTGAACGCTTACTGAAGTCATGGGCGCTGCTGGCAACGAGAAGGATTGACCCGAGCAAGGCGATGGACAAGGGCGCAGGTTGCAGCAAATCGCCCCAGTTCGTCGAACACCACTGTCTGTAGAGCTGAGTGAGATGCGCTCGTCGTGTAAATGAGGAAGCCACACGTCATCCAAGCATCCTGATTGACGTCGGTGCCCGAGGTCACACTTTGGATACCTGTGCGAGCGGCGGACAGTTGTTCGTTGGAAGCAGACATATCGATGTGGGGATGCGGAGAATCCGATCTGAGCTGAGGGATATCCGGACGTGGTACTTAATGGGTCGGCCCAGCGCACAAAACCAGCATCGAGGCTTCTGGATGTTTCTAGCGAGTATACATTGGCCAGTTAGGTGATAAAGTGCTTTTTTGGAGCAGGTCGCCGTCGAAGCCAGTGAATGAGCTACAAAGATAAGTCCTTCACGTCTTCACCCACCAATAATTCTTTACCGTGCTTCCCACCCCGACCAGACCGAGATTAAATTCAAAAAGGCGACAGGGGATTCGACGCCCTCGACCTCCACACGGTGAGTACATCCACCCTAGTCCCGCCGCCATTACTCCACAGTGGAGGTCGCGCGACTACCAGTACCGCAGAATCTTCGCGGTTTGCGTTGCCGAATCGACCTCGAGAACCAGTGGAATTTTAATGGATGACGAGAGGCTGAGTGTGAAGACCTTGGGGCCACTTCAATTCCGATGCTTGCTCGTTTCTAGCTCGTACCTCTTTCCATAAAAATTGCTCCCTTCCAGTCCCTTCCGCTTCTGAGTCTCTCGCCGTCGTATTTGAATTTTGATGGTCGTTCATACTGGCCGCCTTGTCATCAGCAAAGAGATAAGCGGAACAGACCGGGGTCGGAACAAGTCGGGACCAATTTTTGTATACTCTCGCCCACTGTCTATGCTCGCTCCGGGTTCTTGTTGGGCTGTCTTTCTGCGCTGGCTGCTTCAAGCGTAGTTCTTTAAGCCTGTATGTCTGCTTCTGCCCGGGCGTCTCCAAAGCTCAGACCAGAAATATGCAAAATATGGATGATAACGACGGCGAAAGGGCTCACTACATATTGCGGTCGCGGAGCTTCCACCTCTGTGTTTCGTACTCATGCGCGCCGGTGCTGATGCCTTCGGCGATGATTTGGTTGCGGCACCTTTGTGCACCTGCACCCATTCGCGCTTGCCTTTTTAAACAACGTAGGCCATGGCCATTGCGCCGGAATTGCCTTCTTCAGCACCACTGCCGCACCGTACTGCCGGTGCGCGCGCTCAGCTACATGTGTGTCGCTCGCCCCTGGAATTTTGTGTGGCTCGCCCGCCGAGCAGGAGGAGTCGTGAGCCAGCTCCTGATGCGCCGCCGCGTCGAATTCCGCTCTGGAAACGTGTGTAGACTACACTACGGTTCATTTTGGGTGGCTGAAGATCTAGCTCATATATCAAATTTCAATGTTCTTCTTCCTTGCGCAATTTGTTGTCGAGTTCTTCAAATGGAAAGTCTTAGTGTGTTGAACATGAATTTCACGGAAGATCCTAATCCACAATTTGCCAGTTGGATTCGTGTGCGCACAGATCGCCGATTCGTACTGCCTAGACCATGGTACGATCCTCGATCCGTCCTCGCTACTTCCTCGCATATGGCTGCCGCATACGGTGTGAAGCTCAGCCCCCTGTGGAGCAGACATTCGACGTTCGGCCCCAGTCCCCGGAATCCTGAACGGGCTACGATTCAGGGTCGTGGATATTATTGGTTCGTCGACGTGGCTCTAGTGTCTGCAGGAAGTTCCCCGTCTAACCAGCATAGAACGTTCGCAAGTTCTCGTGTCCACTCATTTACTGACGCGTCCTGTCTTCTATTTCCAGGGAACGCTCCAAGTCGGCAATAAGGAGCCAGCCTTACTTGACCACAGCCATCTATGCTCCAATGAAGTTTGGCTTTACTTCCGCAAGAATATTCGCTCACTGGTATGACTATCGTGGATGTACCTATGTACGCACCGCATAGAACCTTGACGTACTTCCCGTTTAGCCGACCACGCATAAGTAGTGGGAGGCGCTGGCCGTTGGTTCCTCAGGCTGAACTCTCCAACCTACCCCCAGCGCCAGATACACATGTCTACCGAACTCGCTGATACCCGTGCAGCTATCAAGGGTGTTTCGTCGCAGGCCGCGGTCGACGAAGACTCTTGGATGACGTGCGAACCCTTTCAAGCTGCCGGCACAACTTGCTCTCACCACAGTTTTACAGTCAATGGTGCTCCAGCAACTGGGGCGATCTCCTCCAACCTGCTCCTTTGTCCATTGCGTTGCTTGGTTCGATCCTTATCATTGCCAGTAGCACCGATGACTTCAGTACGTGTTCAACTGTTTTCATTTCCGCATTCTCTTCATCTCATTTTATCCTAGGTCTCGACTCTAAAGCGCCTCCCGGATGTCCGCCATTCGAATGGAAATATGCTTTGCGCCCCGACTCGTTTAAAACCTGCCTTCAGCAGATGGTCAGCGCGACTCAAAATCCATCGGTATCGTATCCGCTCACCCGATTCTGTTCTAGGTCAACGACGGCTTTGAGGTATTTATCTCGCTTTCTTCACTTGTGTTCCGTTTCCCTTATCGCAAAACAGGCTTTCGGAACGGCCGACACCAGCATGGAAAGTATCAAAAATAACACCAGCCAAATGCCGGGTGTTATCACCACGCTCATTGACCTCGTCCTTCACGGCACGATTCAGGACATTGATGACCATTTCCTAAACCAAGTGAATGCTCTACTGCAGCAGAGCCAACGGTGTCTTGCCCAGGCTCAGAAGAGCGCGGATGCTTTCCACCACATATCAGGTTCGTTTGCCTTGTTTTTCTTTCTTTTCAGAAATGGGCTCTGATGATCCGCGAAATATCAGGTTTAGCCCAGGTTCGTTTCTCTCCCTCTCTCCGGAGATTGGCTCTGAGGATCTTGGACCAGGAAATGGTGCTCGCTTGCACGTATACTGCCGGCAACACCGAAAAAGCTCTGGCTCAAAACAAGGTCAATCAATTTCAAACGGACCCACAATGTCTTACTATTCGTTCAGATCCAACTGGAAGTTCTGGCCCTGCAGGAAGCGAGTGATGAGGATATGGTCAAGCAGTCAAAGGCCAACGCGGAGCTGATGAAGAACGTTAGTTGAGCTTTATTGCGCGCGAAGGAATTCGACTGACCAGCCGTTCTTTTAGTCGTATACCAAAGCCGAAGCAGACTTCCACCAGGCTCTGGATGATGTCCCGTCTGGGTAAGCCATTTTTTCTCTCTCGCGATCTGTGAATAGTCTCATGATATTATTTCAGCTGGGACTTGGTTGGCATGCAAGTTGTTGAATCGCTGACCGGTCTCGTCGTCAGTGCAGGAAACGCAGCAATCTCAATGGCAACTATCAGGTCTCAAGCTGCCACGGCCGGCCTTAACGCATTTTCGTCGCTTACTGGCACCAAGGATCCTAAAGCACCTGCGACCCCCGCCCTGGCTCCAGTTGCGCCTACCACCTCCCCAAATGGTGTTTCTTCCCAGCCAAACGCCGCGGCGCTGAACGATCCCGGGACCTTGGCCACCCAGCATGTGCTTGATCAGGCAACAAACATTAAGATGCTGCTGACTGGTGGCGTTGGGGGAAAGCCTGACTGGGACAAAATTCGGGCGAGTACTTTTTTCGGATGAACTGGCTACTGGCATGACAACAATCCCGACCTCTAGGGCGCAAAAAGTGGAGCGGCCTACGTACAGGCCAGACTCACTTCGTTGAAGGACGAGCTACCCACGGATGACGTTCCCGGGCCTGTATCCGAGAAGCTTTTACCCCTCATCGACGATGCCCTCAAGATCATCCAGGCCATCCTCGACACAGAGAATAGCGTGGCGGCCGCCGAAGACACTTCTCTCGATGCCCAAGGTCCTCCCACAGATCAACTCATTCAGAGCTTGCAGAGCTTGGTTCACACCAAGAATCTTCTCGTCGGCCAGCCTCCCAACGTGGCTAATGGTCCCGCGGTGCCTCAAACTCCCGCGGCTCAGGCGTCCACTGGAGCTGCTAAGCTCGCTGTCGAAAATGCAAAGGCCCGTTGTTTCCCTTCTTTCACCCTTTCTGAATCCTCATTTTATTTCCTCATTCGGCAGATGAAAGTAGACCAGGCGCGGAGGTGGGGTTTTCTTTCCTTCTTGCCCTTCCTCCCCATTCATTTGACTCCGCAACTCGCAGCCAGCTGGAGGCCAACAGAGCTTCGTTTGAAAAGGTGTGCGATGCCCCATACCATTTCGTGGTTCTAAGCTGATCAATTTCCTCTGATCAGGCCTCCGACAGGCTCGTTGCGCAGCAAAAGGAAATGACCGAAACTATCGGAAAGCTGACCACGCTCAAGCTTACAAGCACCAATCTGGAGCGTGAGTCTGCAATGTGGGTCATCGTGAAAAGGCTGAATGCGCCATCAGACATGCTCCCGGTACTCACAAAGGCTGTCGGCGCTTTTACCAGTGCGTCTCCAATCGGAAAAGACTGACATCTTCGAGAGACTGATCCCGGATTCAAAGACCTCAGGGCGCAATTTTCTCAGGTCAGTTCCTTATTTCATTTTTCGTTCATCTTTTCACGTGTTCTACAGCTTGTGCAATTCTTTGAACACATATGCAATTTGCTGCAGGACATCATGGTCGCGTTCAAGTTCGCCACCACACGCGTAGGCTGAATATTCTGACATACCAGTACAGGTTCCTTCGATCAAAAGCTGGACGGACACCCTCAAAAAGGCCGCGCAATCTGCGCATTCGAATCCGGGAGTCCCCGCACCGCGTCTGGCCGGAATATCCGTTTCTTTATTCACGCGGGATCTTATTTTCCGCGGGTGCCAGACCCCCCTCAAGGTCGGTTTTTCGTCCACCGATTTTCAAAAGCAAACAAACGGGCCAAAAAGGTTGTCACGCTGGCTAATAGAATTAGTCAAACGTACGGGGAAATCTCGCAACTCTACATTATGCCCGCCCAGGGGTAGGTCTAACACTGTGGTCCGAATTGGCTCTCCTAATACGCTTCGTAATGACAGCCGCGTAGGAAATATGATGAAATTCGCAGATGATAATACCCAAGCAAGCAAGGATGCCCTCATTGGTGAGTTCGCCACCACACGTTGAGGCCGAGTATTCTGACATGCCAATACAGCTCAATTGACGAAGGACCAAGCCGCTCTATCGAAGGAAACCCAGGACGCTAGTGCGGGGTGCGTTGAGTTGTACTTCGTCTCATCCTACGCCGACCTGAACCGCAAAATGTAGTATCTCGCAGAAGGTGCAGGAAGAACAGCAGGTTTGTTTGGCTTGCGCGTTGTGATTTCACTGCGGGTCCGAAGCTGAAAAAAAAACCCCAAAATAGACCTACCAGGCCGCGATCGATACCCGTCTCCAGACCCTTGATGCTGCCTTCGCCCATCTCCCTGCGTTGAACGAACCCGGTATGTTCATCCCGATATTCCCTGGACGAATACTAATCGGCCGTATTAGTTCCCCCGCATATCCAAGAAGTCAGCGATGCTCACGTAGCTGACACGGATAAGACCAAAGAGTTGCAGGCCAGCGTTGACCCGACTGTTGAGGAATACGTCGACGACGAAGCGTGAGGTTCGGCGGCGTCACCCAACCTTCAAAGAAAGCTTTGGGTCAAGTAGGTCTTCCTGGTCGTGCGCTCGAAATTTGCTGTTCTTGTAACTTGTTCATCGTTGTTTCCGAAATATGATGTGATCAAGTGACCGTGTTCAAGTTGTTCCACCGCCACCGTTCAAAACCGAGTATCCAGCAAGGAAGCGTATGCACCGAATTTGAACAGATGCGGGAAAGCTAAGTGAAACTGGACAGCCCACCCAGGTCCGGCACATGTTCCAATCCATAGCACGGCACGCACATTGGTTTTCAACCTTGTTTGAAGTTTCAACCACACTTTCCTTTTCTGGCACGACCCTTCCGTAATGGGCGGGTGCGTCTCTCTTGCAACATTCTTTTCTGATGCTTGCACGGTTTCTCAGTAGATCAACTCCCGTTCAAGTTCAACTTTTAATCGCTGGCCTGCATCTTTCACTGCAGTATGTACCGTTACAGGCTTCAAGTTCACTATCCCCCGACACCTATTTTTCTGTTTCACAGACCTCTCTAGTCTCTCGGAGACAGACGCTTCAAACAAAACTGATCTCGCACTTCGATTGTTTGGTGTGCGCGCGGTTTCTATCTAATATCTACTTGCAATCGCAGGAGTCACGATTTTAACGATACCACATCACTAATAGATCACCCGCATGATCCGTGTTTAAAGCCTCAGAGCAGCTCGAATTTCGGGAGTTATCATGATCATTCCTTCGTGTAGCATGCACATCAAGTTTCCGTGTTGAAGATGAGCGGAGATAGACTCGGAGACCCTCCGTCACTCCCATTGCAAGCTGACGATTCATTTTCCGCAAGATGAACTAGGGGTATGTGCTTGGCACTGACGAAATTTTCACAGAAATAGCCGTAACGAGAATGGCGCGGACTTGATCCGCGGCCGAATAATCCGCGGTCCACGAGTTTCAAGTTCAAATCAATATCAGTATTCCGCCGGCATAGCACACCACTATAGGGGCCATCTTTCATTGGACCATTACCTCCGCCACGACCCACTCCAAACCCCGCCTCTGTTGGTTCAATCTCAGGTGCTTCAATTTCACTGCCAAGTGGTCACTTCATCGCAAGCGAGTTTGGTGCTTGTCTGAATCATTCTTCTTTGTCGCTTCTGCTAATAGAGAAGTACCTTGTGCAAAGCTGTATGGGGCTTCCCCATTTTTCAGTTGGATGCCGGAAGAACGTGGTTTTGGACTCTAGCGACAGACTTGAACGGGAAATATCAAAAGCCACATGCAGATGCGGCTTTGCACAATGCCAAAAGCCGCGTGCAGCTTTTGAACAATCTCTCTATGTAATACTGATCACTGACTTTTGACTTGACTCAGACGAAACCTCCCTGAGTCGCTTATACGTACATTGACCACTTCCCTCCTTCAATTCCTCCTTCAATTCCCGCTACTTACTGACCTGATATCCCTTTCGAAACTCGGATCGCTCAGCTAGATTTGCGCTCTCGCAGTTGGGAATGAGGTTATCCCTTCTCTCCGTCTATGTAATGTATACCTCTCTTCTCTACCCGACCTCCGTTTCGCGAGTATTCTTCCTAGACTCTATATGGTCCTCTTGGTCGCACGGATTTAGATCAGATGCTCAGATTCGATTCAAAACACCCACGTGCCGACTATTTATCTACTTTGCGAGCTTGGCACGCATCACGGCAATTGTTCAGAGGCATAATTACATACTTACTTACTGTATGATATAAAACGAAGAACGACATGGAGCGCGCAGAGGCCGCTGCTCCCCGCAAAAAAATCGGAAACGTATACGCAATTTCTCGATTAGTAATTCCCATATCCGGACACAGGCGGTCGTTTGTGTGCCGGTGTTTGGCTGAGTAGATTAAGTGCTTATAATACTTCTTGGTGGGTGGACGGGCCGGCCCGGGCCGGGTATGTATTATTGCAATGCAATGGGAACGGATTTGCATGCCGGGTCGGGAGAACACGGCCGGGATGGCGGGTCGCGGGTCGGGTACCGGGGTTAAACCATACATGCGCCCGGGTTTTTTTGAGAGTACTTATCTAGACTCGCAAGCCAGTCGACGTCCACTCGGTTACAAGACAGAGCGGGTGGAACGGCGACGGATTAGGATAGAGAACAAATAGCTACAACATCGGAGCAAATAATGATGGGACGTCAAACAACAGGTAACCTTGTGGACGGACTGGGCCCGCATGTCGCCTGTTTCAGTGATGGATTTCCGCCCCGCCATTTCAGACCTTCGACTTAGAACAAACGCGCCGAATACCTTAAAAAAAGTCTCAAAGTACCTTAGGCAAAGATGGATAACTTTGGATTCTCTATCCATTGGATACCAACATGTTTTGGACGGCAGAAAAAATGAAGGGGGTATCAATGGATAGAGAATGAAAAGTTATCCATCTTTGCCTCAGACACCCCCCGGCTCTGCTGTGTAGTTCGTGAGTTGCAAAAAGCGTCGTTTCCATTTTATTTCTAAGTCAGCGTCTGAAATGGCGAGAGATCTGCCATCTGCCAAACAGGCGACATGGGGGCCCAGCCTGTCCCGGTGAATGCCTGAGTTTACGATGGCATCAATTTCACCGGGCGGGCTGGTTTCACGAGCCTAGTACTTATCATATGAATTAAGGAGCGCGGAGCCGGAGCCGGGGCCGGGCACCGCGCGGTTGGCAGCAGCAGGCTGGATATCGTCGATTCGGGGCCGGCATCCGTCCGACTCGGCATACTTACATAGAGGAGAATAGATCTAGTAGTAGAGTAGACTAGAAGCTAGAAGCTAGAATTAGATGCCCAGCCCAGCCCAGTCCAGCCTAGCCTAGAGTAGACTAGACGGCGGATCCCTGGGTCGAAGATGGAGACAAGAAAATATTATTATTGGAGACGAGAAAAAACTTAAGATACAGCCCCGGGTTGATCGACGATGCCAATGCCAATGTATAATGTATAATATGGCTCGGGCTCGGGACGATACGCGCGCGCGGGCGCTCGGCTCGGCACGAGGATCGACGCTATTAGTACATGTATAAGAAAAGATGATGTTGAAACGCGTACGGCCCCGGGTTGATCGTGCATGTACGGGACGGTGTGCCTGACCGTGACCGTGAGGCGGGTCGGCACGAGAAGAGGATCGGCCTTTGTTAAGTTGTTTTTGGAATCGCTGTCATTAGTACTCGGAGCCGCGTTCGAATTCGAATTCGAACTTGAGAATACTAGAAAGAAGACCCAGAAAAGGTACCAGCGGACGGTGGGCGCCGTTGGGCGCGGAGGCGCCGAGAAATGGGACTTGTGGCTTGGTCATGGGGCGGGCTCGGGGCTGGTATGGAGCCCGGGGTGCCTATTCTATTCTATTCTATTCTGCTGAAGGAGGGAGTCTATGCGAGAACAAATTCGAAAGACCTTTGTGGATGTGGAGGAACGACGGACGTTGGCCACTACATAATTGCCCGCCTTCGAATTCGCGATAGAGTAAATTGAAACTTACTTACTTGGTCTGAATCAGTAAATCCAAGCGACGATGAAATCAGATCTGGAACGCACCTGTGTGTCGCTGAGCATCGATATCACAATGTCGCTCCGCCGAGACGGAATTTCAGAGAGTAAATCTGTGGCCCGCCTGGGAAACAGGCGGAAGCAGTTTGAAGGGATGTAGTCAAGATGTAGTGACAGGTAGCACACAGATGACGCAAACGCCTTGCAATTGGAACTAGAGCGGAAACGAATAGTCGAATAGACCGCCGGCATGTCCACCGCGTCTTGTCTGCGTCCGTTGATAGCCGTTGCGCTCGGGACGCCAAGCTTGAGAGGTCGGGAGAGCGGTGGCGGTGGTGCCGCGGATCGCGCAAACCCGGCGGTGTGCGTGGTTATTGATTCCAATCCGGCGGTGCGATGCAGACTTATTGGGTCGCGCAACCGGCGATGTGCAGACTTATTGCAATTGGATCGTACACCCCGCGGTGTACATACTCATTGCATCATACAACCCGACGGTGAACATGCTGGAATGAACACGCTGGAATCAGGGTAAGCTTGGGCCAAGCTACTTGTTGCATCGTACAACCCGACGGTGAACGTGCTGGAATCAGGGTAAGCCTGGCCAAGCACGTTCGAAGACGCAAATGCCGACAGTGGGGTTTGCGGTTTACGAGACAGTGGGACCACTGGCAGAACGTGAGGATACGTGAGGAATGCTGAGACGTATCGCATCGCCAGCTGTCTGGCCTGTCGTTGAGGATTGAGTGCCACGTCGCTGAGGATTGAGAGGGCGGGGTATAACGGGTTAGGCTCAGCGTCCCGGGCTTGAGCGGTGTTGATCCTCCCGTGGTTAACTAGTGGCTGTCGGATAGACTTCGGGAACTCGAGATGGGGTTAGATATCGAGTGTCACTTGGCGTTACGGGATGATCACGGCAAGCCCTGACCGCTAATGACCTTTTATTCGGCCGCTGCCAATGATGTAATTAAAAACATCCCGGCTTGCTCTCTCTCCTCCATGTCTGCCAGACGCTGCCCCGCCGTGCAGCACCGTCGACCGACGTATTCCGCCCCCGTCTGCCGCTGGATCCCTTCGCGCCGGCTGCGTCGGCGTCCAGGAGAACCAGCCGGATCCAGACACCCCCTGGCCCGCAAACGACTTGCCCGCCCGAGAGCACGCCTTTTCCCTCACTCCCGCCGTCATCCTCGTCCTGGGCGGTCAGTGTCCTCCTAATCCATCTCTATTCAATTCTAACTACTAACACGCAGCCCCCACGCCCCACGCGCTCTCGCCCCTGCTCCGCTCGCCCACCTTCGCCCGCAGCCTCGTCCTCCTCGTCACACACACCCCGCCCCCGCTCTCCGCCCTCCGCGCCGCCCTCGGCCCCGGCGCAAATTCCCACCCACCACGCCGCGATCCGCGTCCTCCGCCTGCGCGCCCCGCTCGTCCCCAGCGCGCCCACCTTCGCCCTCACCCTCGTCGCCGTCCTCGACGCAGCCGCCGCCGTCGCCCGCGCATGGCGTGCGCGCGCGCTCGCGGGCGACGGCGACGAGGACCGCATCCTGCAGCTCGCGCAGAACGCCTCGGGCGACGCGGCGTTCAGCGTCCCCGAGCCGCTGCAGGACTTCGCCGAGCCCGCACCCCCCCCGGCGCTCGGTCCCCGGCGCGAACGAGCACCTGCACCCCGCGGGCACCCCGCCGCGCCGCGGCCTGAGCCCCTACGCGCCCACATCCATGTCCATGCCCACCCGCGCCCGCCCCCCCTCTGCCCTCGGCTCGTCCTCCGACGCCTCGCTCATCTCGAAACCGCTCTCCCGCCCAGGCTCCCGGCGCAACTCCGCCGCGTCCCTCGCGTCGAACAAGTCCGCGCTGTCCACCGCGTCCTCGAAGCGCAGTGCCTCCAAGTTCACGCCGCTGGACAAGAGCGACGACGGCACGCGCCCCTTTGACGCGCTGCTCTCGTTCCTGCCGCCTGCGCAGCCGGAGAAGGCTGTGTTGAAGCAGGTTGTGCTGGTCAGCACGCTTGCGGGCGGGTTCCTTGCTGGGAAGGGGGTTTGGGTGAGTGTTCTGTTCTTTCCCATCCTTTTTGGGGGCTACTTTCCTATATATATTTTTTTTGGGGGGGGGTTCCTTTCTGTCCGTCTTTTGTTTTGGGAGGGTGCTTTCTGTTTTCGGAGGAGCTCGTTGCTGTTCGGCTTGGAGTTTTTTTTTTGGTCCTTTATATTCGTTTCTGGGGCGGGTTTTGGTTTGGGGGTTTCTGGTTTTTGGGTGGGAGGGAGTAGAGGGTTGGGACGGGGGAAGGGGGAGGGGGAGGACGGGCAAGACGGGGGAGAAGGATGCGATGGGGATGCAAAACCAAAGTCCAGACGGGGAGGGAGGAAAAGCAGGAGGTGCCATGAGTCGGTCGACACGCGTTGCGTCGGTGCTTGTAGGCTAGGGGACAGTGCGCGCGTGGGATGGGTGAATGCCCGCGGTCGGGGGCGTCGCGCCTTTCTTTCTTTCTTTTTTTTTTTTTTTTTGTGGCCGGTGTCCTACTTCCTACAGCTCTTTCTCTACTCTGCACCCGAGGCTGACCAGCCCTTCTTTTCTTAGCGCACCCGCCTCCATCGGGGGATACAACTGGAACAACGCCTCCGCCGACGCGTACCTCGGCGCCAGCCCAGCCTCAGCAGCCGGCCCGGCTCCGTGTCCTCGCACCACTCGCAGGGCTTCGACTGGAGCTCCGCGCCGCCGTCGCCGTCGCTCGGCGGCCACGGCGGGGGCGGGTTCGGGTCGGGCACGTCGAGCGCGGAGACGAGCCGCCCGGGGACGCCGGCGTCCATGAGCACGAAGAGGAAGAGCCGGTTTTCGATTTTCGGCGGCGGGGGGCGGGGGCGGGGGGGGCGAGTAGGAGCCAGCCGGCGAGCCGGCGGGGGGTCTGTGTACGACGTGGTGCACGATGGGGGCGTCGGCGTCGGTTGTCGGCGGGGAGCGCGAGCACGATGCAGGCGAACGCAAGGAGGGGGCGGGGGCGGGGACGCGGGCGCACATCGTGCACGTGCTGCCGGCGAGCTAACCCGCAGCGCGAAGCTCGTGGGGGCGCTGTCGGCGTTTTGCGCGTCCCTGGGCGGCGGGGGCGGGGGCGGGCGGGGCGCGAGGGCGTATGTGCTGGGGGAGCGCGCGCTGGGGAGCGTGGGGTGTGTGGTTGTGGGGGCGCTGGAGGCGGCGCCTGCGCGGGGGGAGTTTGGGGCGGTGGACCGGACAGGAGACAGGACAAGGACAAGGGGGGGAGGAGGCGGGGTGCGTGGGTCGCGGGGGTGGTGGTTCCGGCGGAGAGCGCGGATGAGGAGAGCGAGGGGGACGCCAACGACAACGACAGCGGGAAGCGGAGGGAGGGTGGAGGTGGAGTTGGAGGGAGGAGGAGAGGGGAGGGAGGGGGTGGGAGGGCGGCCTGCCGACGCCGCCGGTGAGCCGGAGCGGGAGCGGGGAGGACGAGGGCGGGGGCGGGTCGCCGACTGCGTCGATCACGCCCCCGCCCGCGGCGCATACGCGGAGCCCGTCGTCGTCGGCGGGGCATGCGGGGGCGCCCTCGGCGTCGGGACACGGACATGCGCGGACGCCCTCGGCGGCGGCGGCGGGGGCAGGGGACATGTGCGGCGGGCCGTCGGCGGCGCGGTCGGCGAGTGGGCATGGCATGGGCATGGACTGGGTGTCCTACCGCCCGGCGCGCGCGCGCCGTCGATAGACGCGGCGCACACACAGATACAACGCAGCCGCGGCCGCAACCGCAGCAGCCGGCGCACAAGAAGTTGCGCCGCATCAGCACCGGCGGGCAGCAGCAGCAGCAGCAGCAGCAGCGGAGGGGGAGCGTGCATGTGCACGACGCACAACTCGCATCACAACCTCCTGTACAAGCCAGCACCGGGCACCGGCACCTGCAGAAGCGCAGGTGCTGCCGCACGCCCAGCGGGCGGCGGCGCGTGGACAGCGCGCCGGACCTCGCGCCGCAGCCTGCGGGCGGCGCGGGGGGGGCGGAGCCGGAGTAAGGGCGGCGGGGAGGGCGGGGCGAAGAAGACGTGGAGCCGCGGGAGCCGGTTCTTTGGGGGCAAGAGCGCGGGGGACTTTAGTCTGCGGGGCGCGCCGGGCCACACCGACACCAACAGCAGCAGCGACCTCGAACTCGGATTCGGCGGCGGCGGATTTGCCGCCTGCGGGGCGGCCGGGGGGGCGGGAGGTGATGATGGGGCGGAGCAGTCCTGATTTGAGGGAGTTGCCTGGGGGAGGGGGGCCGGGGCCGTTTGGCGGTGGGGTGGGGGGGAGGAGAAGGGCGGACTCGGACGGAGGAAAGGTGGTGGGCTTTTTGGGGGAGGTGAATAAGGTACGTTGATCTCCGGCATTCGGCTAGGCGACGAGCGCTTATGCGCGTCTAACAGCAGGCCGGGAGAAGAGGCAGAAGACACATTCGACACATTCGTTTTTAGGCGCGCGGGGGCGCACGACGTTCGTTTTTTTTTTGGCTTTGGTTTTCCGATGACACCTCGCACATTTTTTCTCGCATCTCATCTCATCTCATCTCATCTCATATCGCACTTCTATCTCCCTTGCATTTCCCACACACACGCTATGCACATCGTCGCCTCGCACTTACTACCAACGGAACGGAACGGGACGAGGACGAGGACAATCCACCTATATATAATAACACACACACTAGACATGCGACGTCGGTTTTGGACAGATGGATGGACGGCCGACGGACGATTCAGCGCTGTAGTTTTAGCTATAGTATCATAGAAAAGTACGGCGGAGGGGGAGGGGTAGTATGTGCTATTTATCGGAGTAATTGAGCGGGTGGCACTGCAGGCGATGTAACTTACATGCAGAGGTTCATGAGTCGACTGGATTGGGAAGCGCGTCTTGTGGTGTAAGGTGTAGAGAAAACTCGTTCATGAATCATACATCCGACAGAGCATACGGTACTGATTCCGGAGCGACACCGCGATCGCGATATCTTAACTTGGTTCCCTAGACACAGTGCGCGTTGTAGAATGTCGTCTGCTGGCATCCTCCACTCTGGAATTCGAGCCCGCGGTAAAGCAAGAGTTTGAGAATTTGGACAAGGAAACCGATATACTCACTGCACATTTCGCCGTTTGGACCCAGTGGCCGCTGCCCGACGTGCAGACGTACGTCGCAGCCCCCGCGGTAGCCGTCGGAGGGCGGGCCACAGACTGTGTAGGATTGGCTCTCCCTTTGGGGTGCGTCGGTGGTGGGAATTGATAAGTAGGTGAGGACAGGAGACGCACGCAGGGTTGCCGACGCAGCTGTTTGAGAAGCTGCTGTAGCACCAGCCGGCGGGGCAGCTCTGGCGCTTGTCGAGGAGCGAGTCCCCGGGACGCGGGTCCCAGCGCGACGGCGTGGGTGGACGCGATGGCGGTGGAGAGGAATGAGGGCGAGGCGGGAGAACTGCATCTGGGATGGGAGTTAAATTGAGAAGGAGTCTAAGGATGCGGGGGTTGTGAGGGCAGTCGAAGCTGAGTGGAGCCACTTGGGTTGAGGAGTCGTCTTTTATAGATTTCGCGTTGAATTGGTCCTGTGCTGTGAACCCTGGCCGATGCTAGACGCTGGGCCCTGGACTAATAGCGGATACGTGATGCATTTGATTTCGGCTGGGCCGTATGCGACTGGACTTGAACATATCTTTCAAGTCGGAGCATAGAGCCCATTTCTGGCGCTGCGGAATCGTGTGCGCACGGTGACAGTGCACTCAGTATGTTATGGGCGTGGGTCGTAAGGACCCCCGAGGTCGAGAATTCGTCAACAACAACATATTGAAACCGTCAGCGTCAATCGACGGGGCCCGGGAGACTCCACGTTTGAAAAAATTGAATTGAAACACCAGGCGCGAGGCGCCGGAAATCGTAACAGCCGATTACTGTATTGCGGCAGGCGCGGTACGCATCGACGCTGTGAAGAAACGGCACGGCCATATGACGGTCATCGAGGAAGTGCCGAGATCGACTTTATGTTAGAGGTCTCGTTATTGGAGCGCCGAAGATGGAAGCTGGAATATCCCGTGCCGCCAGGCAAGTGCTGTAGTTTGCCCTACCAAGGGAAAAATCGGGTTTGACCGGCGTTGGTCCGACGTGCAGAGCATCCGGGGACCGGGAGACATACATTTGCGACTGCCCAAGTAAGTGCCAAAGAGATCACCTTTGTTCAAGCTGGTTCTGGACAAGTTGAGGGTGCGGGTGCTGACTGAGGCGCTGAGGCAGATTAGATTTCGGCATGTTCCGCAGATATGATCTCCGAGTCGACGCGTCTTTAAAAAGTTTCTTTACTCCCTTACTTGCCGTACGGTACCAACTCGATACTCTTTTGACTGTCCACAGTTTTTTGTGCCCCACTTGCTCACGCTCGCATTGTTTCAGTCGCCTCCACCTGTCAGTGGTTCTGGGCTTCCGCGGCTCAGGCTCAAAGAGTCGTCCCTCCGAGTCCGATTCGCAGTACGTTCCCCCGCTTTCAGATCGTCCGCATTTCTGAATAAGCAGCTCCAGTCCATCCGCAAACCCTCCGTCTCCCACTCATTTATCTTTCCAACGTTGCATTTTCTCCCTTCTACGGAAGTCGCGGCTTTTATCGCCAAACATTTCCTCTTCAATCGAATTCCGCACTGCACAAGCGATTCAGGCCATTCACGAATCCGCCGCACCGCGTGCTACTTGATTCCATTTCAATCACCAATCGACGCTCCATGCCACTATGTCTGGCGTACAGCTCCTCATTCCAGACCTGCTTCGCGAAATAATGCTCTGGCTGCCCTGCGACATCGGCCTGAAATTCGACGTTGCCCAGGTGTGCCGATACTGGCGCGACATAGCTCTCCACAACTATATTTTCTGGTCCTCGATCTCTGTGTGCGATACCAAGTCAGATTGCGGTCGGGTCCCAATTGCATTGCAGCGCAGTGGCTCCACCACCATGTTACACATAGAATTTTTGGTTCACCAACGGCAGAACTGCCCGCGACACTTGGCCTGCGAGCGCCCTCACTGCGCTGGTGCCATATGTGGCGCGCATCGAAGAACTCGATGTCGACCTCGCATCGAGCTACTCGGATACCCTTTCATTCCGAGCTGCCGAAGTTCTGTTCAACTCTAATTTGGAATTTTTCGCACTGAAAACCCTTTGCCTGGCTGGCCCAGACGTGGGCGTTACCCCACGCCTATCGTTGAAGGCGCCTCGCTTGCGATTTCTTGACTTCGACCACATCCACCCGGAAGACCCAAACACATTATTGGTACCCAGCTTGGAGCATATACGATTTTGCGAGTCGGACCTCAAAAGCGTAGAAACACTCTCCCATATCTTCACTCGATGTCCGAGGGCGGGGTTGGTCGTGCTGCAATCGCGCGACCAGCGACCCAGCCCCACCGAGGAGCATTTCGGGGCTCTTAAAGTTGAAGGTTGCCAGCAGCCACTCGTCCCGGCTCTGCGCGAGCTGGAATTTTCGGGAATAACGAGTGCAGGCATTGCCCGCATGCTTGCGGCTTGGTTCTCTGACGTTGTTCTGCCCAAGGTCACCGCATGCGTAGAGGATCTGGATATCGATCTTTTCACTCGCGCCTTATTCGCTGGTGTTGGGCCTCTGATCGTCTTCCAAGCCTTCAACGAGGAGAGCTTTGAGGCGCGCGACAAGGATGGCCATATCCGCGGTATCCAATACGTCAACGAGGACCTAACACTGCCCGCCCATGCCGTGTGGGAGCAGCTATCCATCCACTGCAACCTGCATAGAACTGTGCGCGAAATCCGGATAACGCGCTGTGATGACTACATCGAGATCTTCAAGCGTTTCCCTCCTCACCTTGACGAAATCACACTCATTATCGAAGCAGACTCTACCCGGCGCACGGACTGGCCCTCGTCTAAGGTGCCGACCGACATCTCGTGGTCCACCTGCCGTGAATTAATAACCAAACCCATATACATTCCTGGGCTTGCCAAACTCGAGTTTTATGGACCGAAGGCATATTTACGGCTCGCAATAGTCACGCATGTCCTTGCGCATGTCGAGTTGCCGACGGGCGCGTACAGTGGAGGTTTGCATTGGCAACAGGAAGTTGGTGGGACTCGGCATCGAGCAAGATGCCTTTGGTGCCTTCCAGACAGCGTTGTCCGGGAACTCCTGCTGGGCGATTTGTAGCCGATGCCTGAGCCGTGATGAGCATTGAAATCACTGGAGACTCCAGAACTAGAACCCTGGCAGTTAATATTCGTATGCTGTAGTACTGATGTGCGTATGATTATCGAAACCGTAAACGCGACCTCGAGAACTGAATCGAGACATCTACGAAAGCAAGGAGAAATTCGGATTGACTGGACGTGCAAGAGTATTCCGGAGAACGGGAGGCCCCGCCCAATTAAGTAGGCGCCGAGGAGATCCCCAGGTCCAAATTGTGTTCAAGCTGGAGGCTGCCAGTGGACTCCGAGACTTCAGGCGGGCCGAGGCAGATTAAGTAGATTCGGGATGTTCCGCAAATATGATCGTTCCGACCGCGAACACCGTAGTGCGACCCCCGCTTTCAGACCCTCTGTATTTGTGGTAAGCAACCCCAGTCCATCTGCAAGCCCTCTGTCTTCTACTCACCTGTTCCTCTCCAGTCTTGCATCAAAATTTCTCCCACGAACGAAGCCGCAGTTTTTATCGCCTGTTTGCACAGTCAGCCTTGCCTCCACCGGCTCCTGCCATTCGAGTTTGCTCTAGGGCGTTTTACTTGATTTGAAATTATTTCCCTCCATCACTCCACGCCACCACATAATGTCTGGCGTACAGCTCCTCGTGCCAGAGCTGCTTCGCGAAATACTTCTCAGGCTGCCCTGGGGCATTGACCAAAAATTTCACGTTGCCCAGGTGTCTCGGTACTGGCGTGATGTAGCTCTCCACTATCCTCTATTCTGGTCCTCGTTCTGTGCCACTTACACCAATCGGCTCCCAATTGTGCTAGAGCGCAGTGGCACCGCAATGCTACACATCGAGCTTTTTCTCGTCACTGGCCTCACTGGCCCCGACACGGATTGGCCCGCGAAAGCCCTCGCTGCGCTGCTGCCATATGTCGCGCGTATCGAAACACTGGACATAGAGCTATCCGAGGGATACTTGCTAGATGGCACCTATCCACTGTCATCCCAAACTATCGACCCTCTTTTGCACTCTAATTTGGAGTTTTCTTTCTTGAAAACTCTTCGTCTGGTTGGGCCCTACTCATTTGAGGGCTATAAACCACGCATACTGTTAAAGGCGCCTCGGTTGCAAACACTTGATCTACAATACTTCGTCCCGGAAGACTTGGACGCGTTATTGTCTCCGGGCCTGGAGAACATCCGACTCTGCGACTGGAGAATCAACAGCGTAGAAACGCTCTTCCATATCTCCACTCGATGTGCGAGGGTGTGGCGTGTTGTCCTGTCGGACTGTAACGCCAGAGATCCGCAAATCGAATCCTTTGCTGTGCAGCAACCATTTGCACTAGCTCTGCGCGAGTTGGAAATAGGGCCGATGAAGAGTGTGGATATCGCCCACATACTCACGACTTGGCTCTCCGACGTCATTCTGCATACACTAACTCTGTAGGCTTGATTACTTTGCATTCCCCGCCTCTAGTTCTCATTGCCGCCTTCACTTCGCGGTGTTGGGCCTTTGATTATTTTCGATGGCGGGCGGGACTTTGGAAGTGGGCGACGAGGGCGGGCACATTCGTCGCTTTCGGAGTATCAACCAGGACCCCTGGGTGGCTTCCGAAGAACTGTGGGAGCTGCTATCCTCCCGCTACAGCCTGCACCAAACTGTGCGTGAAATCCGGATTAGGGCGTTTTGGGACAACTACGTTCAATATCTTCGAAGCGGCACCCTCTGCAGCATAGCGGAATCACACTCGTTATCGCCGCAGACTCCGAGTTCGACATAGACTTCAGGGTGCCGACCGGCTCCTCCAATCAGCGCATGTCCAAGCTCATGCGCATTGCCGGGCTCACACAAGTCAAGTTTTATGGACCGAGGGCATTCTTACGAGTATCAACGATCACGCACGTCCTTGCGCATATCAAGCCGCCGACGGCACGCCAAGTGGAGGTGTGTGTTGGCAATAAGAAGCTGGTGGAAGGAGGCATCGAACAAGATGCCATCTGGTGCCTTCCAGACAGCGTTGTCCGGGAACTCCTGCTGGGTGGTTTGTTGCCGATGCCTGAGCCGCGAAGAGCATTGAAATTACCGGAGACCCCAGAACTACAACGCATGGCGGCAGCTAATATCCTATGTAGTACTGATCATGATGTATGTCTGACCGATTATCGAAACCGTAAAAACGACCTCGAGGACTGGATTGAGAAGTCATCTACGCAAGGAAATTCGGACTGACTCGGACGTGCAGGAGGATCCGGCGAACGGGAGGCCTCAAGAGGTAGACGCTGAGGAGATCTCCAACTGTTCAAGCTGAAGGCTTCTGCCGTGTGATGGCCGTCGCTTACGTCACGCGTGCCATCCCGATTTGCATTGCCTGCCGACCAAGTCCGTTGCTTCCGTTCTCCGCCCATGCAAGCCCCGTCAGTGACTCTTCCAGACACCTACTCATCTCTCGTCTGAGTCGTCTCTGGAAGCGATTCATTCCAAGGCCCACCATGCCGTTTGACACTGATACCGCTTGGCCGGCCCCTCTGAAGACTATATTCGAGGTGTCGCGCGCGACTCACGGCACGTTGGAGAATCGCTATTACGGACCATACGACAAGCTATTAAACTATTGTTTCGACGGATTCGACTACATTGTTGCTCCCCAGGCGCCACCTCGAGACTATACGACGGAAACAGTCGATTTTGTTGTTTACCTCGTCGTCATGGATCAACGTCGGCAGCCCGTTTTTCTCATCGAGGTCAAGGACGACTCTCACCTCACTGCTCCATCCAAACGTGCCGCAGCCGATCAGCAGATGCGTGCCTGCTATGATGACCTTCTTTATGATTGCCCTCTTCCCCTCCTCTACGGTTTGAGCGTCATAGGTACCAATATGCGCGTGTATATCGGCGACGCCGCAACCATGACTCTCACTCCTCCTCGGGTCGAGATCTCCCCGAATCGCGTCCTCGATCGGAAGTACCTCAAGGACGCGTGGAATGGAGACATTTTGTCGGTGGAGGGGTTTGCCAAGATGAAGGAGATAGTCAATTTCATCAAAACGACGCCACCGGTCAACGTCAACAAGCCTTGTATGCACCTGCAGTTTAACTTGACCCCCCACCCGCTGATTGCCCCCAGGATTTCATTGCTCACGGCTTGCCACAGTCTCCGGCGGTCGCCAGGATGGGGTGTCAGGATCGGGCCCAGGGCCTTTGTGGTCGCGTTCATCATCTGTGTCGTGGCCTAGTTCATGCATTCTTGACGATCTCCACGTATCTCCTGCGCCGCTGCTCCTTGCGGTCTCCTGGTGTCTTAGACCGCTTGCCCGGCGCTAAATTGAGACTTAAGTGCACTATCATCGCCTCAATGGGCTCTGTTCTACTGTAATCTTCATATACATCGCTGAGAACATATGCTGGGACCTTGTTCAGACTCTTACAAGTTGCCTGCGTCAATCGCTTCTGTCGCGGGCAGCGCGGGTGGAGTAGGCGCATGGGTGAGGGTGGTAGATCTCGCGCCGCTCCTCCAGTTTTTTTGCCTTGCTTTCCCTGCCTTTGGTTTCATGGGACTCCACGTCATACCTGAATTGTTGATGACCCGGAGCGGCGCATTCTCGCCGGCAGGCCACGTCTCCGGCAAGTCGCTGATTCATCTACTTAGATCTACTTCTACTACCTCCTCAATTCGGAAAGTGGCAAGGGGAGGAAGGGACGGAGGACGCGCACCACGCGAGGTCCTTGTGGTGCTGACCGACTCCTGGGAGTCTGAGGACAATCAGCACATCTCCAAAACCATGCCCATTCCTGGGTTCACAAAGTCGAGATTTATGGACCGAGGGCATATTTACGGTTCGCAACAATCACGCGCGTCCTTGCGCATATCGAGCCGCCGGCACGTCAAATGGAGGTGTGCGTCGGCAATAGGAAGCTGGTAAAAGGAGGCATCGAGCAAGAAGTCTTTGGCGCTTTCCAGACAGCGTTGTCCGGGGACTCCTGCTGGACCATTTGTAGCCCATGTCTTAGTCGTCGCGCTCATTGACGGGCGACCGCAGACTCGTTACCATACTGGACGGCGGCCAGTTTTGTTATGAGTTTCGGACCTGCATGCCCAAAGGATTAAAGACGAGAGGTGAATGTTTTGAACCCCGCATCGATGCAGGGCACCCACGAATTTTATTTTTTTACTCAGTGATGGTGGTGCCAAGCACCGGCAAGCAGATAACCGCCTTTGTCCGGATATGGGAATTAATCTTTTGGGTTGGGTACTCTATTCTATCAAACCACACCCGCGTTGGAGCCAGATTCCGAGCAGGGCCACATGTTTAGGTTCATGTATGTAGGTACGAAAGGACTAGTGTAGTGCAAGTGTTAACTGATTAATTGAGAGTCTTGATCTGAGCAACTAAACTTGAAACCTTGAAAAACCCGAGAGCTACGAGGCCGAGCACAGCGAGTACTCGTCGGCGCAAGGGTTGGAGCTGTGAGTAATTATAGGCTCACAAAGTGACTTCTTCAAAAAATGAATGCAGGTGGTTATAATTATACAACATCTTAGAGACGAGCGAGGATTGAGACCACCAGCCAGCAGGCCACCGACAATACCTCCTGAGACCAACCAAGCTGAAAGAAAAGTAAATGAGAATATGCTTGGGCGTTCAGGTGAAGCTACTTACAAACACTGGAGAGCTGCAAGAAGACCAGGGATGAGCAACGTGTCCAGGCTGGTGAGCAAGCCAGTGATGGTGGCGTCCACGGGAGTAATGAGCTTGTCAAAACCAAGCTTTAGAACGAACTTGTTGAGCACAGTGTTCACATCCTGGCGAGGAATCCGTCAGCACGAGGAATAAACAAGAATGAGGCAGAATCATGTCGAGAATTTCGTTGATGAGGTTCGCAAGGTCCTCGTCGTTGCACCCATATCTCCAGGGGCGTTGGTGGAGAGCTGGATGGTCGCGGTGTTGAGCGCATCTGTGAGCTCGTCAAGAAGGGGTACGACTGCTTGAGGTCGGCAGTTGGCCCGCTGGCCCCGATGAGGCAATAATCGCAACTGCCAGTCAAAATTATTAAATTAGTATTGTTGTTTCAAAATAATTGGATACTGGATGCACGAAGGGTGTGTGTGAGTTCGGCAACCGCTTCTTCAAGTGTTTGGAACAGTGCGAAGAGGGTGAGGGGAACAACGGAGGTGTTGGGTCGGTATCTCGGACGGTGACTGCTGTGGCGGGGGATGATACGGGGCTGACTGCGGCGAAGAAGCCAAGGGAAAGGACGACCAGGGAAGAGAAGAACTTCATGTTGGAAATGGGGTGGTGGTGGATGAAGGAGGTGTAGCAGATGAGTTGTACTTAAAGCTTCGATGCAGGGCTTTTATAGTATTTTCGACGGCGCGCATCGGCGCATGGTGAAGCGTATGTGGAGCGATTGAGGAAAGTAGCAAGTCCATTGCTACTCTGCTTGCAAATATTTCTTCCAGCTGTGGAGCGGTGGAGGGGCGCACAGGAGGAAGTCCGTTCGTTTCTGCTCAGTTTTTGCATGTCTCAAACTGATGTCTTGATTGTATCAATCCACGTCTTGGACCCCTCAAGACCACAAGTGCCGATTCATCTGAACTGCTTCATAGGGCTAGACCTAGACAGAGCCCCAATGGAATGGATGACGCACCCCGGACCAACATGCGCGCCCATACGCTGTATGCCATAAAGATTATCCGGGTGGGCTTGAGAGTTTGCGAGAGTGACACACAGAAATAAAAAATCTAGCAGACATGCCTTGCAGAAGCAGCAGCAGCTCGGAGCTCTGGTTCTGCTGTAGGTGACCTTGGTGGAAAAATTGGGCGAATATCTATCTAACCGCGTGCAGCAAGAGAATGCAGCGTTTGCGGGGTGCAGGCGCAGTCGTCGACCCGACCAGTCAACGGTGCTACAAACAACTGCTGCGGAAGGAGAGGTTCCGAGTCGCTAAGAACAAACTAGGCAAATGCGTCAAGAATTCCTAGCCGAGGAGAGCGAAAAACTGCAGCAGGACGCGGAAAGTATAAAAAGGATTGCGATCCAGCGATTTTTCAGAGCCTTACGACGCGCAGAAATGAAGCAGAAGGGTGTCTAGGGGAGAGGAATTCGCGGAGAAATCGAGAAGCAGCCTTGAGCTCTGGCTACGAGTCCGGAGACTGATCGAATTGAGAACCACACGAGCGGAAAGACCAAGGAAAGACGCCAAGTTTGGCGGGCCGTAATATTTTTCTCAAGTTCTTGAGGTGGGAGCAGCTGAGTTTTTGGCTAGTGCGTCGCTCGGGGAGGTCAACTCTATAAGACCTGGGATCGAGGTAGAAGACAAGCCTGAGTCTGGAGCTGTCTGGAGATCAGGCGAAAGTCGGTAGACCGGCGGTGACCGATCTGTCTAAATGAAAGTGTCATCTCATAGACAGGCCGTCACTCGGCTGATAGTAGTCTCTCTTGACAGACGCTATACTGATTCTGAATCGTGCCTCGTTCGAGCTCGTTCGATATATAGGTTGATAAAGCCGAAGATCCTTGACCGTCAGCAACAATCGCTCGCATTCTCAATCACGATTTGACCCTCCTGCACCTCATCCATGTCTGGCCTTCACCTCCTCGTGCCAGATGTGCTTCGCGAAATAATGCTTTGGCTACCCTCGGACATAGACCAAAAGTTCCGCGTTGCCCAGGTGTCGCGGTACTGGCGCGATACAGCTCTCCACAGCCCTGTATTCTGGTCCTCGTTCCTCTGGCGCACTAACCAGTTGTACATCAATCGGATCCCGATTGTGCTGGAGCGCAGTGGCACCACCACAATGCTACACGTCGAGCTTCGTCTCATCATTACCCCCGACACAGACTGGCCCACTGAAGGCCCTGGCTGCACTGGTGCCGTATGTTGCGCGCATAGAAAGTTTGGATGTAGAATATTCGCAATACTCGACCTATCCGCTGTCACCCCCGGACGTTCCAAGCTTTGTTGCGCTCGAATTTAGAGTTTCCCGCCCTGCAAACTCTTCGCCTCAAGGGCCCACACAGGCACCTTATCCCACGACTACTCTTGAAGACGCCTCGGTTGCGAATTCTTGACCTCGAGTACTTCGATCCGGAAGACTTGGATACGCTATTGCCGCTCAGCTTGGAGAACATCAGACTTCACCAGGTGGATGTTGAAGGCGTAGAGACGCTATTTCATATCCTCGCCCGATGTCCGAGGATGTGGCGCGTTGTGCTGCAGCCATGCAACCGTCGCAACGAGCCGGAAGATGAGGTATTTCCAGCTTCGCAGCTGATCGCGCTGGCTCTGCGCGAGCTGGAAGTGGGGTGGATGAACAGCGCCGACGTGGCTCGCATACTCAACACTTGCTTTTCCGATGTTGTTCTTCACACGTTGGCCGCGTGGGTAGATCCGTATGATACGACGCCTGGTCTAGATGCCTTATTTTCCGGTCTTGAGTCTCTGGTCGTCTTCGAAGCCTCTGATCCGCGGACCTTTGAGGTGCGCGACGAGGGCGGACGCATTCGTCGTTTCCAGGGCGTCAGCATCGGGCCAGTACACATGGCCGCCCACGAGGTATGGGAGCAGCTATCCTCCCGCCACAACCTGCACAAAACTGTGCGTGAACTCCGGATACGATACTGGGACGACTACGTCGATATCTTCGAGCGCTGCCCTCCGCAGCATGATGGAATCACGCTCGTTGTCGGTGCGGACTCGGACTTCAGCGTAGACTTTGCGGCGCCAGACGATTCCTCGCGGTCCGACTACCAGCAGTACATGTCCAAAACCATGCGCATTGCTGGGCTGACAAAAGTCGAGATTTATGGACCGGACGCATATTTACGGGTCGCAACAATCATGCACGTCCTTGCGCATATCGAGCCGCCGACACGTCAAGTGGAGGTTTGCGTCGGCAATAGGAAGTTGGTGGGAAGAGAAGACATCGGGGAAGATGTCTTTGACGTCTTGCAGACAGCTCTGTTAGAGAGCTGCTGGACGATTTGCAGCCAATGCCTGATCCGTTGTGCGCATTGAAAACTGAACTCGAGACTTTGACGCGTGTGGCGGGCACTTATTTATGTGCTGTGGACCTGTGGTACACTTTTCCTACGACTGATTGTCGAGTGCTTGGTCGTCGGCTCGAGATGCACAATAGAGAGCTTGCGCAAAAGCCGCGTGAGCCGCATGCGGCTTTTGGGCATTGCGCGAAGCCGCGTGCGGAAATGAAATTTGATGTTACCGAGAAACCAAGTCAATGGAAGGGTAGTTGGGTCCAAGGACAAGTACTGGTGGGTGAAGAACTCTCATTTGTGCCTCAACTACTGGGCGCAAGACGCGAAAAGTGTGGGAAGTTTGAGTGGATCTGGAGTGATAGCCGGAAAAACGGCTCCCCAGGTTGCGCATCGATACCCATTTGGATGAATACAGTACAGCATCGCAGCTACCGGAGAGGGCATTGAACTCACACAAACATCAAGGGAAACCAAGCAAAAATCTTGTAATTTTGCGCAATGCCCAAAAGCGCATGCGGCTCGTGCGGCTTTTGCGCAAGCTCTCTAATAATATGTAGATGATTACAACCAAATTACAACTAAATTACAACAACCCAGCGGGTCTTCAGTGGATATAGAGACCGAAACAGTTACTGGGGCGGGTTCCCTAAAAGGCAATGTACCGATGCGTAGCCACCCATCATGATCAACGTTGCATCAGTATTTGCCTGAAGATCTGCGAATCTGACCATGATTCAAATTCGCTCGAAGACTGCGCCGCTGGTTGTACGTCCTCTATACGCATCCTAAGTCATACTCGGATTGCCGAAGGCGGTGTCGCAATTGCAAGTGTGGCAGATTGGCGCGCATTTGATTCGGCGAAGTCTTTAACTCGGCGAAGTCTTTAACTCGGCGAAGTCGGTCTTGGAGCCGGTTTTTTTTTCGACCGCTACACGTAGATGATACCTTCAGGTATGTTCATCTGTCGCAATTAACAGAACCTTCACGCACAATTTCAGCGGGCCTTAATCTTTTCTTAACTTTCGGGACTCTGCTAGTTGGCGTCGGTGTGTCGCTCGCATTTTTCCTCCGAGTAAGAGGCTAATTGGAAGCTACCAAGATGCTGAAGTGCGACCAATGCGTATGTTCTGCCCTCGTAGCGGTCTCCCAAATGAGACTCTGACTTCAAATGCGCAGAATATGGAGCACGATTGTCACCCAAAGCAATCGTACGGAAGGACATCGCATCAAGCGGGTTGGTGTCGGCGTCGTGGATCTGGACCGCAAGTCCATCCGCCCCAGGAAACGTTGCATTCCTCAAATCGTACGATTCGCCTGCTGGCAAGAGCGCTTCGAGCGCCATAATCTCGATAACTGCTGTCGAATCCTGGACCTTATGGGTCAACGGACAGCCAATCGGAGCTTCAGGGACCAGCGAAGACTGACTGGAAGTCTGCGCATGTGCTGCGGGCTGCACTGAATAGCACACAGAACATATTTTCTGTCCTCGTGTCGCCCGGGAATGACGATTCCACACCGCCAGGGCTTTTAGTGGCCATCCAGGTCGCATTCGCCGATTCCTCAAATTCCATCGTTGTGTCGGACTCGAGTTGGTTGGCATCGAGCAGTATTCCACTCGATTTCCCCACTCCGTCGACCTTGTCCCAATTTGTGTCGGTCGCAGTCGAAGCATCTTATGGATCAGGGTCTTGGGGGCAGAGTGTTACCCTTCTCCCGAGCGATCCCAGCCCCCTCACTCTCCAGGACAGCACCTGGATTTGGTCGACGCCCAATGCAGTTTCAAGCGGCCGCCCTTGGAAAGGTGGGATTTCGAAAAGTCTGGACCAGTCCCAGCGGGAAGACCGCGCAGTCTGCCACGGTCCTATCACTGCAGACAACACCTTTTCCTTCTATCTCGGGCAAACATACAGTCGGCTCCCCACCAGCTGATCCCAACTTCGACTATACCACCTCCATCTGGTTTTATCCGCAGCAGCTTTACCATAAAGCTGGATTCGACGGTGAATACCTTCAACATAATCGCGGACAATTTCCCAACGGCGGACACGACGACGAACCTCACGAGCGCGGGCCTCATCGGCGCCATCCAGATCCATTACACAGATGGATCCAGCGATATATTTCGAACAGACTCCTCATGGCTGACCTCCAACGTCACATCGCCCACAGCATTCCTTTCGACCAGCGATTCTCTGCTATCACCCGCCATAGTCCAAGGTCCGCTAGGAATGTCGCCCTGGACCTCGTTCATCAGCGTTGCCGACGCTCTGGACGCAGCCAGCGTCCCTACCCCTCCATTTAACACGTCTCGCGTCACTACCACCACCCCGAAATCACATCCGATTCCAGTCGCAGCAATAGTTGCCCCAATCGTCAGCGTGCTCGCCGTCGCGGGGATGATAATTGCATTCTTCTACTGGAAGTCCTCCCGGTCGTCGAAAAACCGGCCAGGTTTTAATGTCACCCCCTTCTCGAGTTACACCGCTGTGCCCAGCATTGGTCTCGAGGATACCTCGAGTTTCAGAGCTGCCTCGAGTCAGACGCACGCGACCGCAGGGGACGACGGCCCGCCGCCCGACTATTCATACGGCGAGTCGGCCCAATCTTTAGGTCTGGAGTCCGAGCCGCTGGTGTCGGGCGGGCCACGGCGTAAACAGCGGCGTTAGGCTTTTCTTCTACTCTAGAGCGGTCTCTTTGTATTTTTTAGATATATCTGGTCTTTGTACTTACTGACTCTGCTTTGCTTATTTTACCTGTTTCCATAATAGCACCCCTTTCGTATTATTCTCCTGCTTGACCTTATTGTACCGGTCGCTCTTGTGTTTAGGTCCGTGTCTTTCAGATCACCTATATCACCGAACTCGACACTGATAATAAGAGTTATAGGCTGAATTTCAAGCTGATATATTTCACGAGTCTGCCTTGCCTGTGTATCACTTCCATCAGTTAGTATTTCTCTGAACTGAAGTGTCTGAGGCTGACATCGATCTCATTCCTCTGTTCGGACCCCTCGGGAATATAGCTCTGCCTTTGGACGCAACGAACTCCTATGAATTCAGTATATTCGATCGCTGTGGAACATGACGTGCTGTGGACCAACATGCGCCCATAGACAAGTGTTTTAAAAAACATTCTCCGCAAGCACTCAATTCACCTGTGTTGACCTTGCTGGGCCGTGGCATCATATCCTCCCTTCTACCAACTCGGCCAACCCTCTTGAATCTCGTGTCTTTCCTATGATCGTGTCGGCGATACAATCGACTCCACAGAAACCCCTCGGGGCCGCCACTGGTTGCTTCTTGCACCACCTATTGCCCCTCCTCTCTTGTTTTACTCCACATGCGCTCCACAAATGCACCATCAGGCGGGATCGAGTATGTATCTTCCTCCTGACCCAGGAAACGGGCGCTCCACAAAGTGCCGGACGAGCGCGGTCAGGAAACGTATAAAAGCTCTCGACCTAAAGCCCAATATCTTCAGCATCCACCGGATCTACTACTCCTCTACCTTCTCCTTCATCCACTGCTCCGTCTAAATAATGAAGTTCTCCTCCTCCCTCGTCGTCCTTTCCCTCGGCCTGTTCGCCGCTGCCAGCCCCGTACCATCTCTCGATACCACGGAAGTCGCCGTCCGGGACACTGACCCCAACACCTCCTGTCGTTCCCCTCACCTCTCTTCGCGCTCTTCCAGACGCTCGAGGAGGCCGTCGTAGGGCTCACCCCGACTCTTCGTAGGTGCAGATTTCATCTTGGAATGAAATCCCTATTCTGACCTGCTTGTAGTCGCGATTGTTGCCTCGTCGGGACCAGCGGGCGAACTGCCGACCTCGAGTGTCGTACCCCTTCTCGACGAGCTCACCGATGCGCTCAACACCGCGACCGCTCAGCTCTCTACCAACGCCCCCGGAGACATGGGCGCCAACGACGAAGATCTCGCGAACCTCATCAACGAGATCCCTCGATGTGAGCTGCCTCCATTTCTTTCTTTCTTCGTGACGCTCAAGCGCGCTATTCCCAAGGGCTGTTTAACACCGCCCTCAACAAGCTCGTCCCCAAGCTCGGCCTCAACGGACTGCTCACCCCCGTCGATGCGGCCGTTTCAGGCCTGCTCGTCAGTCTGGACGCTTCCCTCGTTCCTAGTCTGCTCGCCGCTCTCCAGCCGCTGTGAGTAGCTACGAGTTTAACGTTTGCTCAAACTCTAATTCTCCCTTCAGCTTGGTTGGTCTCGGAGGCGTTGTCGGCGGGTTGCTGGCTGGGCTCAATCTTGCCAGCCTTTAGATTCTTTTGTAGTGCTCAAACACTCATTATACCAACTTGTACCAATGACAACCAAGTCGCACGGAAAGTAATTACACTATGTAGTAATCGAATAAAATTTCGATATCAGTACTTTTAAATTTTCGGATCGGGTGAACTCCAGGCGCGAAAATCACACCAGCAACACCGCACATTGGCCAGAAGTAGGACGGAAAAAAGACTGTTTGAGAGTGCTCAGTCCCCTTCGGCTCTGTCGGCCGAACTTTGACTTGCTCCCAGCCATTGAGGTTCGCGGGGCTTGTAAGTATTCTACCTCGGTACCATTTTCTCTCGCTCAGTGGTTTGCAAGTCATAGAGTTGGCCGCCTTCGAGTGCCAGTGACAGAGCCTCAGAGCCAAAATTCAGTTATTCCTTGAGCGACCGCCAAGAACTTGGACGTTGCTTGGACGAGTCGTATACTAGGCGCCCGTTGCTAGACTCGGCGTCTTTGCGCTCGAACGGAGTGGCTCTCAAATCTTTAGCTCCGAGACTCAGCCCCACACATCGTAGCCAGATCTCAACTACTCCTCATCGACTTGGGCCGCACTAGGCGAGATCGACTCGGAAGGGTCGATCCTACTTGGTCGAAAGCGCACGGTGGTCGCTTGGTTACTCAAAGGTAAACTTCAAGTCTAAGACGGTTTCAAATTGAATCCCAACGGCACGCACCGATTTCCCCCTTCCAGAACAGTTTCTTGCCGTTTTCTGCGCGAACTCTTTCGCCCTTCATTTCTACGCGTCGCAAGGCTTCAAACAATGGCTGGGTCACTTGAATCCTTGCAACGGTCTCCGCGTCCTGCGATCTCAAAGCCCTTTGACTGCGATTCTTAACCTGCTCTTGGTGACATGGAACCTCTGGCGTTTCGTGGCGATATTTTGCACCAAATTGACTGGCCGAGTGGTTCACGACTGTGCCCGCATCCCGCAAACGCTGCATAATCTTGCTGCACAGGAACCCCTTGGATATACTGGATACTAAACCTTTACTAGAACCGGTGCTGCTGCTGTTGTAGGGTATCTTCGTTGGATTTTCATGCGAAAATCTTGGCATGCTTCTGCTGCCCACTCTTCCAAGCCCGCCCGGATACTCTTTTGGCATAGAGTATGGGCGCATGTTGGTCCAGAGTACGTCATCCGTTTCATTCCCTGTCTAGCCTTATGAAGCTGAAGATCGAGGTTTGAGGGGCTCAAAACGTGGATCGATACATTGACGTTAGTTTGAGACATACGAACAACTCGAGGAAAATATTTGAAGCAGGTCGAAATGGATTTCCTCCTGTACGCTCCTCAATCACTCCACATGCGCTCCACCACGCGCCCCACGCGCGCCGTCGAAAATACTATAAAATCCCTGCAGCGAAGCCCAATATTTTCAGCATCCCCCGGATCTACTCCTCATCTGCTACACCTCCTTCGTCCACCACTACCCCATTTCCAACATGAAGTTCTTCTCCTCCCTCGTCGTCCTTTCTCTTGGCCTCTTCGCCGCTGGCAGCCCCGTACCATCCCCCGCCACAGAAGTCGCCGTCCGAGATACCGAGCCCAATACCTCTGTCGTTCCCCTCACCCTCTTCGCACTGTTCCAAACGGTCGAAGAGGCGGTTGCCGGACTCATGCCCACCCTTCGTGCGTAAAGTGTCCGGTGATTTTGGAACAACAATATTGATTTTGAATGGCAGTTGCGATTATTGCCTCATCGGGGCCAGCAGGCCAACTGCCGACCTCGAGCGTCGTACCCCTTCTCGACGAGCTCACCGATGCGCTCAATACCGCGACCACCCAGCTCTCTACCAACGCGCCCGGAGACATGGGTGCCAACGACGAAGATCTCGCAAACCTCATCAACGAGATCCTCGATGTGAGCTGCCTCCAAACCTGTCTTTCCTCGTGACGCTTACGCGCTATTCCCCAGGATGTCAATACCGCCCTCAACAAGCTCGTCCCCAAGCTCGGCCTCAACGGACTGCTCACCCCTGTCGATGCGGCCGTTTCGGGCCTGCTCGTCAGTCTGGACGCTTCCCTCGTTCCTAGTCTGCTCGCCGCTCTCCAGCCGCTGTGAGTAGCTTCGAGTTTAACGTTCGCTCAAATTATAATTCTCCCTTCAGCTTGGTTGGTCTCGGAGGCGTTGTCGGTGGATTGCTGGCTGGGCTCAATCTTGCCAGCCTTTAGATTCTTTTGTAGTGCTCAAACACTCATTATACCAACTTGTACCAATGACAACCAAGTCGCACGGAAAGTAATTACACTACGTAGTAGTCGAATAAAATTTCGATATCAGTACTTTTGCGGATCGGGTGAACTCCAGGCGCGAAAAATCACACCAGCAACACCGCACATTGGCCAGAAGTATGTAAGACAGAAAAAGACTGTTTGAGAGTGCTCAGTCCCCTTCGGCTCTGTCGGCCGAACTTTGTTCTCGCATTCTGTTTCTCTCAACTTGCTCCCAACCATTGAAGTTCGCGAGGCTTGTATTCTACCTCGGTACTATTTTCTCTCGCTTAGTGGTTTGCAACTCATAGAGTTGGCCCTCTTCGAGTGCCAGTGGCAGAGCCCCAGAGACAAATTCAGTTATTCCCTGCCAGTGACTTGGACGTTGCTTGGACGAGTCGTATACTAGGTTCCCGTCACTAGACTCGGCTTCCCCGCGCCCGAATGGTGTGGCTTTTAAACCTTTAGCTCCGCGACTCAGCCCCACACATCGTAGTCAGATCTCAACTACTCCTCATCGACTTGGGCCGCACTAGGCTCGGAGGTCGATCCTACTTGGTCGAGAGCGCACGATGGTCGCTTGGTTACTCGAAGTAAACTTCAAGTCTAAGACGGTTTCAAATTGAATCCCAGCGGCACGCACCGATTTCCCCCTTCCAGAACAGTTTCTTGCCGTTTTCTGCGCGAACTCCTTCGCTCTTCACATCTACGCGTCATAAGGCTTTAAACAATGGCTGGGTCACTTGAATCCTTGCAACGGTCTCCGCGTCCTGCGATCTCAAAGCCCTTTGGCTGTGATTCTTAACCTGCTCTTGGTGACACGGAACCTCTGGCGTTTCGTGGCGATATTTTGCTCCAAATTGACTGGCCGAGTGGTCCACGACTGTGCCCGCATCCCGCAAACGCTGCATAATCTTGCTGCGTAGGGACCCTTGGATATACTGGATACTAAACCTTTACTAGAACCGGTGCTGCTGCTGTTGTAGGGTATCTTCGTTGAATTTTCATGCGAAAATCTTGGCATGCTTCTGTTTCCCACTCTTCCAAGCCCACCCGGATATTCTTTTGGCATAGGGTATGGGCGCATGTTGGTCTAGAGTACGTCATCCGTTTCATTTCCTGCCTTATGAAGCTGAAGATCGAATGTATTGGCTCACACTGGCAGCAGTCGGTCGTCGAGGTTTCGAGGCGCTCAAAACGTGGATCGATACATTGACGTTAGTTTGAGATATACGAACAACTCAAGAAAATATTTGAAGCAGGTCGAAATAGATTTCCTCCTGTACGCTCCTCAATCATTCCACATGCGCTCCACCACGCGCCCCGCGCGCGCCGTCGAAAATACCATAAAAGCCCTACAGCGAAGCCCAATATTTTCAGCATCCACCAGATCTACTACTCATCTGCTACACCTCCTTCGTCCACCACTACCCCATTTTCAACATGAAGTTCTTCTCCCATTCGTCGTCCTTTTCATTGGCCTCTTCGCCGCTGGCAGCCCCGTACCATCCCCTGCCACAGAAGTCGCCATCCGGGATACCGACCCCAATACCTCTGTCGTTCCCCTCACCCTCTTCGCACTGTTCCAAACGCTCGAAGAGACGGTTGCCGGACTCACGCCCACCCTTTGTGCGTAAAGTGTCCGGTGATTTTGGAACAACAATATTGATTTTGAATGACAGTTGCGATTGCCTCATCGGGGGCAACAGGCCAACTGCCGACCTCGAGCGTCGTACCCCTTCTCGACCAGCGCTCACCGATGCGCTCAACACCGCGACCACCCAGCTTTCTACTAACGCCCCCCGGAGACATGGGTGCCAACGACGAGGTCCTCGCGACCCTCATCAACGAAATCCTCGATGTGAGCTGCCTCCATTTCTTTCTGTCTTCGTGACGCTTACGCGCTATTCCCCAGGATGTCAATACCGCCCTCAACAAGCTCGTCCCCAACCTCGGCCTCGACGGACTGCTCACCCCCGTCGACGCGGCGGTTTCGGCCCCGCTCGTCAGTCTGGACGCATCCTTCGTTCCTGGTCTACTCCCCGCTCTCCAGCCGCTGTCAGTATCTCTTACTCCGATCCCTGCGCCCGCGAATTCTGATGTGATGCGTTTAGCTTGGTCGGTTTCGGAGGCGTTGTCGGTGGCCTGTTGGCTGGCCTCGACCTCTCCAGTCTATAAATTCCCCCACGATTAGAACTGCGAATTGTATACCAACGATCACCGAGCTCAGCACGGAAATAACTTTGCACGAAATCCATTACATTAGCCCAGCCGAATAAAATTCTGTTCTTGCATTCCTAATCCCGACCGCACTGAATTACACTAATCAAACTGACACCGTTTTCAGGATGCGGTCGTAATGATCGTCGCGTCGCCCTCTCTGTGAGACGCGCAGGATCAACATGCAGCTCTGGCAGGCACGTATGTATTATCCGTCGGACGCCGACGGGGCTGCCAGCTGCCACACAATATCAACGGGCATGCCGTCGTGCAGCTGCTCGGAAGGTTTTTTCCTACAGCCCCGAACTCAGAATCCCTCCCCACCGAGTCTGCACATCGCACCAGTCAGCGCCCAGGAACAGACGCGAAAAACACTTGCTACTGGTACCCGATGGCGAACTCTGGATTCTGCAGCTCTTTCCAGAACTCTGCGTCCATCGCCGTCGTAGTATTCAAGAATGCGCTAAAGTCGAGCTCGGGGGGGATGGCCCTCAGCGGCGAGTTGTTTGGATAGTGGCTCGAGCTGCTGTCCGCATCGGACGAAGGCGGGGTCAAGTTTGTGGGTACCACCGGTCGCTGTTCCATCGTTCCCCGACTTTCCCACTTTGCGATCATCCCGTTTATGAGCAACGCGCATTTATGTGCGGAGTGCCCTGGGCCGCTGGATGCGCGAATGAAGTGCGTTGCGGTCCGCGCAAGAAGGAGATCGCTTCCGCCTAACAGAACGCCGCCTTCGGGCCTCCGGTGCATCAGGAACTTCACACCTACGATGTAGCCCGCGGCTAGCGTGATCATGTAGAAATACACATTCGGCGCGCGGCCAAGGAGCTCGACGTCGGCCTGGCAGGCGTACACGAGGATCGCCTCGCTGGTCTGTATCATGTCGCGACCCCACTCTGGTACGACTTGGACGCCGTGCGGGAGGAAGCGGTGGTGCCATACCTCGCCGAAGGGTACGTGCCCCACCGCTACCCTCGCCTCCCAGAAGGCGTTATACAAAACGAGCAGCCGACATATCCCGTCGTAGATGTGTAGAATGTGAAAGTAGAATTGTTCGTGGTCCAAGGTCACTGTTGATGCGTCAGTTGACAGTAGCAGGCTAAATATCCCGAGTACGGACGGACCAGCAAGAGGGAGCAATAATCTTCGGCCACGTTTGAGGCTTTCGAGAATACTGGAGATGCGAGAGTATTATCAGACTGCTTCCTTCGGCGGATCAAATACGCACCTTGTGAGCTTGTCGTACCAGCTATCAATTTCTGAAGGCGCGTTGATACGAAGCCCTACGCCTTCTTCAGCAATCGTAGCTTGCATGGAAACAAGGCCGAGCCGCAGATTGCGATAATCCGTCAGGCCAACAAACGACTGGGGAAAGTCGACTGATCGTTGATCCTCTGGTGAACGGCGCGACAGCGGTACTCGACCCGTCCCCAGACACAACCTGGCAAGACAAGTCAGGGATGAAATAGCAGAAAAAAACGCAAAACTCGAGTACATTGATTCAGCATTTGTGAGCGACACCCACTGAATACTTAATTAGGATTTCACAAGACGAATGGCAAAAGACAGTGAGGTACCAGGCGAGCATGCTCCGACATTTCGTTTAGTGCAACGCTATCCTCCTCGACCATGTAACCTCCATTCATCTGGGCAGTTTTTCGGAGCGCTTCTGCCCTCGCTGAAGCTTGATTTAGGCGGAGGTTCATAGCCATGCTGACCGCCGACGCGAGCAGCACCCGCCCATCGCGCTCGTCGTTTTCTGGGCCTCCTATTGGTTCCCAAAGAGACAGTATCAGCAGCGTCTGTATCGCCTCGATGGATTCGGAGACGCGGGGATTGAATATCATTTTGATAATTAGGTCCTCCGCTAAACCCTGAAGACGCGCATTGACGCTCGGATCGATGGAGGTGCAGTCCATGTAGCGTGAGGCTATCGAACAGCAGATCGTGTCGAGGAGGAAACTATTCGATTGACGAATGAGCTTGAAATTAATCCAAGGTGTGTATTTGTGGTCGAATCTATAACAATGTCATCGAACGAACAACACAGGTGCGACAAAACGTACATTTCGAGCAAATATTGAACTTGATCTGGAGTAAGAATGGTTTCCAAGCTAGTTTCACGCGGATAAGACGAGGACGGCAGGGGACCCGCAAGGTCTGAATTAGCAGAGGGAGGTCTGACCAGGTTTCGTATCGCAAGCATTGGCGCAGACCAGTCAATAAATTCGTGATGGTTCTCGTCAACGAATTGCCAGACACGCGTCTCCGGAGGCATTACGGACGGGAAAGGATCAGGACGAGGACGAAAGCCTGAAGGCGGCGGGACACTAGGCTTTGAATGAATGGGAGAACTGACGGGTGGCGATGGGGATTCCTGGACTGCCGGAACTAGCGTTTCCTCGTACGAACAGTGAACACCAATAGCTCGGCAGCGGTGACATTGGATCGGACTTGTTGTGGTGTCTTTCGGTCTAGTTTAGCTTCATCCATTAAACAACAATACGACTCACCCAGCAGCTCACAGCGCGTCTTGTTTTTGCGACAAGATATACAAGCCTGTATGCCTTTGGGCTTCCTCGCCGCTGTCGAGACGGCAATTTGAGTTGCTTGGGTTCGTGAACGTTTCATGGTGGTTTTTTTGCTTTCGGATCACCTTCTCAAGTAGAAGAAAGTGCAATTGACCAGACTAGTTGCGAGTGTAGTTGTGAGTGGGTTGGATCAGGGTTGGATACGCGTTCATCGAATTCTCGGCCTGCAGATCAACGATCAACCGACGTTTCTGAATTGGAAGCCCCCGATATGGCGGAGATCTGCGCAGTAACGTAAACCTGACACTGGCAGCGACTTCGGTAGGTAGGTAGGTAGGATTACACGGCCGGTCCCGCTGAGGAACGCCGGGGCCCAGGAGGTATCGAAATGTACATGCGCTAGTATACATTGTTGCCCCTGGACTCTTCACAACTCCAAAAGCCGAGCTCACGGACGCAATCTCGCAAAATCTCTTTTCCGGAGCTGTTTTCACTCAGAGCGCTCTGCGCTCGGAACTACTCGGTAGTCCTCTTTTTGGCTACCTCCACGCGGAAGATTCCTATTAATAATTCGTTAGCGATCTCCAGGTAGGAGACTGGCGTTTTTTGGCCGTTTTTTTTAGTCGACGCGCGTCGTGTAACAGCTCAGAAAACATAAAAGTAGTTACAACAGGCGGCTTGCATCCCCAGTCAAAACATAGGCAGCTACTTACCATGGCGCCCGGAAAATTGCGCGTTCGACAGGCTCCACTGAACCTGGACCGATGTGTTGATATGAATATTAATGACTCCCAAAGCCACCGACCGGCAAGCAGCACAGGCGGGCACGACTCGCCGCCGCATCCTGCCAATTGTTGTGTTTAAGTGAGCTGAAAAATAGCGGAAAAATGCTGGCATTGCTGGCAACATTTAAGCTTTTAACGGGACCCGCATTCTAGCGCAGACCTTGTCTGAGCCTATGAAGTTGTCGGATTTTCTGAAAATGCGACGAAACAACCTTGAATTGGCCCAAGTGAACTTTGACGCGTACGATTTCTCTTCCGCCACACAAATTTGCGTTTGGGACCAGGTAACTAGGGCGAGTTCTCCAAATGGATTACCCAGATACATTCTACAGCAAAGAGATTACATTTTTTCTACATGAGTTTCTTATCCTTCGTCATTCCCATCCTCGTCACTATCATACTGATTGAAACCAAGATCCTTGACGCTTGACACGGCGACCAGAAGCGGGTGGTTCGCTTCAAAGACTGTGAGCATCTTAGCCATATCCTCGAGCGCGAAATCCTCAATCTCCTCCAAAAGCGCCATGTCCTCCCTGTCCTCCTCGAGATCCGAGGCAGGGCGTGCTTTGCGGGCCCGGCGTTTATCTGCAAGGGCCTGCAGCTGCCGTTTAGTGGCCTCGATGACGCCGTTTTGGAATTCGGGCGAGAGCGCGCTGGGGCCGCCGATGATGCGCAAAGAGTCGTTGAAGCACTTGTAGAGCGAGCTTAGGAACGATGCGTCGTGCTCCGTGCTTATCCCGTTGATTATCTGCAGGAAGGTGGCGGTGACCATCTGGTTCGTCAGGGTCCCGCTGTTCTTGCCGCTGGCGAGGAGCATCGGTATGAGCCTGTTGAAAAATTAGCAGGCGTAGTCGCAAGAGGTGGGGGACAAATTACATGGCACATGCCTCCCGCACTCCGTCGTGGAAGTAGAACCGCAGCGAAGGAAGCGCGACTTCAAAGGTCTGCGAAAGATACGGCGCAAACCGAGGTCCGAGCGTCGAGCAGTAGATAACTAATGTCTCGAATGCTTGACATTTTTCTTCGATCGCCGATGTTCTGATCCCGAGCGTCTGGCCATCCATGCTCACGGTTTCCCAGCCGTCCCTCTCTTCCACTTTGTCCTCTTCTTCATCTGTGTGCGTCAAATCAGATCAGGGCGTCCCGACGCAAGTGCCCAACGCACCATATACGGAGATATCAGCCTTGGCGCTGGCCGTGGCCAACAGAGTAGGCATTACGACGGGAAGATATGGCTCGAACTCAGGGCCCATAGCCTGGCATACCTTCGCCCAAGTGGCGATAAGATAGTGGCCAAGCTGGGTATCGTTAGGATCTACGGGACTTTCTGCAGTGGAGGATCAGAAAGGACTTAGAGGAGAACGCACAGCATACTTTGTATTCGCATAAGCAAATCAACAAGTGTATGGGCGTCAGGCAAGAACATTTCCGGTCCGACAGCAATTGCTAGGAGAAATTGGCATCAGGTGCAGGCCAAGGCGGAGGCGGAGTCATATACCTATCAGGCCAGCACACTCCATAGCCTTCGCCCTCAACTTCCGATAGTCCGGCCCATCCGCATTACGCAGGACGTTCATGAGGAGAGGCATGATGGAGGGGTAGTACTAATGGCCCATCAGGTCTTTGGTATTTTCTGAAAAACGAAGCTGAAGAACCGACCTTGCCGAAAGTGGTCTCACTAGCATCGGCGACCATCGCTAACGTGGTGATAGCCTGCTCCTGAACATATCGCCGGACGTGAGCGGGATCCCCCGTTGGATCCAAAAGCTTGAGTAAGCGCTCGACTATCGGCTCGAGATATGGCAAGAGCACGTTTCGTTCGACGCCCTCGCAAAAGTTGATCAGAGCCGCAGCCGCATGGGAGTGGACTCTGGCGGCGATGAATATCAGCAACGACGAGGCAGATTGGGACTACGCCAAACATACCGAGGCTCTCGGTCCTCCAAGGTCGGTATTAGCACGGCAAACAGCTGTTGGTGGTACCTCTCTTGAATTATTTCCTATTCAATACAGTGGAATCAGTAAGAATGCAGCGCCGAGAGCACGGCACGGTACTTCAAGATCGGTACACAATTGGCCGCTAGCGCAAGTGTCAAGAACTCGGATGGAAAGGACGAAACGGCGACTAACACGCATTGGCAAGCGGCATATCGTACACGCGGATGTAGATCGCGGAACATGGGGGTAACGAGCCTGCATGGAGCAAATGAGCCCACGGTCATTGGAGGTCTGTATCTATGGAACTGACTCGACGACTTTACCCAGTTCGTTTTCCATCACCTACGGGTGAAGCATCAAGTCAAAAATACTAATGAAGATACGGCTATATCAACCTTGGCTGTTCCTTCGGCAATGGCAGCGACCGCCATAAGGCCAGCATGTCGCACTCTCCAGTCATAACTGGCCATCATGGAAGGTATGTACTGCAAAGCGATAAGCCCAGTACGACGGATTAAAAGGTGCGGAAACGAACCTGGAATGCAGGTGGCAATACAGCTCGCCCCCCAACCGCGCACGCCAGCCTGTCTAAACTCTGCTCGTACATCGCAGGCGTCGACTCCGCCTCCGCAGCCGAGTTCGCCGAAGGCTATATAACCCATCAGGAGTGAAACAGTACTTGTGACGAAAGGACCCACGTCTTCCTCCAGCCACCCTTCCAGGCCATCACCCTCTTCGAACTCACCCATCCCCTCCAAGCATGCTCTAACCATGATGCCCACCCACCCATCGACTCGCTTGACCATCCCCGCGCGCGCTTCGCTGAGACTGACCATAAACTCCAACGCAGCAAGCCGCAGCGTCTGCCGCTCGTCCGCGTCCAAGTCTCTCTCGGCCGGCGAGGCGCCATCGAACGTTGCCGACGTTGGCGTTGTACCGGTCGATCCCCCGGCACCGGCAGAAGCAGGCGGGACGGACGCATGGGGAGACTCTGGTGGCGGAAATACAAAGGCACCCTGACGGTCTGATGTATTCCCTTCTCCGTCCGTAGGAAACGGCCGCGAAACGGTGGGAGTGGGCCCAGGGTCTGCGCTGGGGAGAATGAGGGAAGGGAAGAACGAGAGCAGGGCTTGCAGATGGGGTTGGAACAGCGATGGGTGAGTGGAGCAGAGCGGGGTCAGCGTCGTCAGAAACGCAGTGAGGTTCGCATAAGGGGAAGGGCCTGTTTCCGACGAGGGGCTGCGTAGAGGTGCGCTGCGGGAGGGATGGGCAGTAGCGAGCGAACCAGCAGTGGGAAGGACCTGGGCGAGTGAATGGAGAGTCTCCAGTATAGGATGCATCAACGAGAGCGATTGCGAAAGCTGCCCGGGCTCTGCAGCATTGAGATAAGCCACCGACGCAAGGAGGGCGGCCTGCTTGACCTATGCGCTCGTTTAGCGAATTTAGTTCGCCGCTGATGGCGTGTAAATGGGTACGCACATCAATGCTTTCTACATCTTGTAAACCCCGCTGAAAGACCCCGAGAACAGCGTCCGTCTGCAGATCCATAACTAGATTTGGGCAACCAGCAAACACCCTGTACGCGCTTTCTCGCAGATTTTCTGCGGCGACGGTCTCCGTGGAAAGCGTTCCAGTGGCGCCGGGCTGCCCCGCCTGGGTCATATTGAACGCAAGGGCTTGGAGTGCATGCCATGGTCGGCCACGGCGCATCCCTTCTCCTGCGAGGTCGGATACTGTATCGACGGTTTTACGTCGTACAAGATTAGACGATTCTTGTTGTAGAGAGTGCAGAAGCAGCCTCTCAAGAGTGGTAAGTGTCTGGGAAGACAGTTGGTCGTACAGGGTGAGCCGGGGAAGGCTCTGAGATTGGTAGGCCTGCTGTTGTTGCTGGCCTATTAGCGGAGATTGGGACGAGGCTGATTGAGTGGGAGATGTGGGCGCCGTTCGAAAGAGGAGCCGTCGGAGGAGAACCAGTGAGAACGACCGCATCTGATAACATGTTAGTTTCGGCGCACACAAGAACTTGCGAATTGGAGAAAAGAAGGGAATCCATGAACTGCAGGATTTTCCTCCAATTCCGAATAATACAGTCCAGAAACCAGGAGGGATCTGGGCCTCCAGTAGAAGTCGCTCCGAATCCAAGTAGCACGTCGATCACATCCACAATGGGAAGTCGCGACATGCGACCAAGGATATCGATCAAGAACAAGTCCACAACCCGACGAGTTCTTAGTCGAGGGTCTGGCAGGCAGACCAAGACTGGAGGGAAGCGCCCAATATTGTGCTCCCAGCTACCGAAAGGCATCCACTCTGTTTGGAGGGGACACGCACCACCTCGGTGTCTGCTGATATGGCAAATTGCGCCAGGGCCAGGAGGTAAAGCTCTGGGGTATGTGCCAGTCGCTCATTGACAGCAGTTTCAGCACTGATTGAAGAAATTCAATGAACTCCCTTGGAGAGCTCGGGATCTACACGCACTTGATACGGATTTCATTGTCGCCCAGCAGAAGGTTTGAGAGAATTTGCGTGAGCTCTGTGGTTATTTCTTGGGGCACTACGGACTCCATAGAAGGCAGCCGAAAAGAAGATGGAGAAGAGTGGCAGTCGAATTTTCACAAGTCTAATCTGAATTGATCTCCAAATTGATCTCCCATCAACTATGATCTTGTCTACAGACTTCCCAGGACTTCCTCCTCCCGCCCTTCCGGTTCACGTACCCATCCCACGATGTCCGCAACCAGGCCAGCAGTATACACTGTCATGCCGAAAGATGACTCTCTCGAAGATCAGACTCTGAAAACCGCAGCTGGGTGTTTCTAAATTTCATCTTCAAGCCATCGAAAGCGGATCCTTGTCGACACTGGCCAACAATTGTTCAGGGAGTCGTCAATTGTTCGGTCACGGTGAACAGGGCATTAATACCGATTTGATATTAAGATCTCTCTATGTTTCTCCTCGTCTTGAAGGCTCCTTACCTCCACTCAAACCGCGCTCACAGGTACGCCTCAGGCCCCGATATTCACGAGTCTTCAGCGCTTCTGCTTCCAGGCACATTGACCCCGTACGTAGCCCCACCGGCAAGGCCTGTCTGAGCACATCATGATGTGATATTGGTTCTTCTTCTCGGACGACTCCGCGGTCCGGTCACGTCAGCACCCTTGAAACACTTGCTATCGTTCCTTTCTGGCCAATCGAGGTTGTATCGTAGTTTGCCCAACGCGAACTGACGTATGGTGGGTGCTTCGATTTCGCCGGGCGTGTACAAATGGTTGCCTAGTAGTATATATATTTCTCTGTTGCATGCTGGCTGGGCCGGTCCATGATATTGTTTCCGTCGAAATGCGCCACCGTCTACCGTCCACGCGTTCCACGCGCAACTCATTATGTTATTCTTGATCTGTATCTGGATGCAGATTTAGATCATTTATTAGTTCGCGCTCGTATCACGTGGTCGTGTCCTGGACTTTCTCAAGACATTGAATGGACATTCGCCAAACTTTTCAGTCAGTCCGACCGCAAATTCTTTCCAAGGAGTCAACATGACTGAGACGGCCTTCAGTGAACACCCCATCAAATCGATATCTTGACACATGTACTCACCAATTCAGCGCTAAGAAAGAAGATGCCGACATGGCCGAACTGTATTTTGTTAATAAAGGATGCGCTCCTGCATCCTGCCTGATAGACAATTATCCCCATCCTCATCTGCGGAAGATATAACAAGTTGGTGGGCGGAATATCACCATATCAGGAGCGGGGCACCCAGGCAAGCATCAGCAAGAGAAGATATGTATTGGAGTGGCTGGCCAGCTCAGTTACGAAGAAATGAAGGGCGCAGTAAGCCAACGACAGCGACGGGATTTACAGGCTGGAGCACACACGACAGCTTGAATGGAATTCCGCTTTTAGGACAGGCGCCGGGAGGATGGATGGAAACTTAAAAACACGGGCCGGTGGAGCCAAACCAGCTGGATTCTCGTCGAGACTACAGATGCGGCAACATGTAATCCAAAACCCGCAGTGTGCCAGGCCCGGCCAATGCAACGAACCGCCCCGACATCGAATCGAGATCGTACAAAAAGGCTTCGGCGTCTCGCGGCATCTCCCACAGATACGCGGTCTTTGACTCGAGCTCGATCTGCCGCCGCGTCGGGACGCGCGCGGCGTTGATCATGACCGACGTTTCCACCGGCCATGTTCGCACCAGATGTGTCCCTGCGAAATGAAGGCGCCCGTAGTACTCAGCGTCGAAGGTCTCGGGCGGGACGCGACTAATACCCATGAGCACAGGGAGCACGCTCGGGAGGTCGGGGTCGCCGCCGGGGACTTGTTTAACCACGCAGCGCGCATATGCATTCCCGCCGTCGACGAGAACCCCGAAGACGTCGAGGACAAGCGGGACGTCGGGGGAAGTGTGCCAGTCTGCCTGGATCGTGTACAGGCCGGTGAAGTCCGAAAATACGTCGTGAATGTGGCTGAACCTCGGGAGGGGAGTTACAATATCTGTGACAACCTCCACGGCCGGGGTTCCCCTCCTTTGGAGCGGGGGCATCTCGACCACGACGATTCCATCTTCCTGCTGGCCAATAACAGCGGTGCGAGAAACAGTTATCTGAAGAGGTGTAAGAAAATCATCGGATACTGAAGCCATGGACGTACGCTCATCAAGGGTCGGTAGACGTGCACTGTCGCAGACGTGTCTTCAATAAAATCCCATGCGGTGAGCAAAAAGGTGTAGTAGTAAGTAAACCTGTCCGGGGTAAGGGCGAATGCTTCAATATGCGGAGAAAAGATGCGGCGATGCGCGATCTGTTTCAAGACAGGATTGGCCTCTGAAGGATTAATCTCATACACCGTGATGTCCGCCACGCTATTGAAGAGTCAGATGGACAAACTGGACGGTGCACAACATCCACTTACTTGCTGGTTAGGAGCGGGCAGACTGACAGAAGGCGGAACCCTCGCTGGTCTTTGGCAGGTTGGACAAGAAGCTGACTTGCCGGCGACGGTAGAACGATGGACACCAAAGGGTATGGGTTTAGTACCTCAGCGGGACGCCACCCAAGATCCCAGACACTGATCCGGGCCAAATCGGTCGCTGTAACCAGATAGCGACCACCCGGAACGAGGCGCATCAGCGCGGTTTCCCCAAGATTGCCTGGCGCCGATTTGGGCAACCGAGGCTGGAAAAGACGCGTATGAAACGCGGGTATAACGTCTCCCTCAGCCCATTCTTTCGATATTTGAGCGATGAAACGCGCAGGCGAGGTTGCGGCGTGCTCCAGATCTCGCAGGGACATATTTTCCATTGGATAGGTTAACACCGAGACTTCGTGCGCTGTACAGACGCGGCGTAGAGCATCTAGCCACACGGTGCGGTGGGTTGTTGCGGATGCCATTAGTTTCGAGCACTTGAGAGAACCGTAAGCGAAGATAAGCGGCCGAGAGCACATTCAGACAAACCTGCCGGAGAGCTATTATGTCAATCGGGCCCATGAAACTTTGGATATGGATAAGAGTGTCCATAGGAAACTCGTTCAGTGTAAGGGTAGCCCTTTGAAGAACGCTGTCCTTTTCATTCGGGATTCCCGGGGAATTCATGGTCGCAGAGAAAGGTTGGTGAAATATCCATTTTTGAAAATGCGATCAGTGATGCGAGACGTGATGGGAAGGAGGAATTTCAATTCATGTACCACGCGCGTCGCATCACTTTGCCTTCTGCTCCCAACATGGATGTCGATGAAGTCTTTGCTGCACCTCTTCGCAGTGCTCTATTTGAACTGCCCATCGACAATATCTTCCAAATCCTCAAGTTTGCCGACCCAACCGATATTTTTGCGTTCGGGCAGGTCAATTGTTGGCGTTTTGCTGGCATTTCATCCATCTAACGTTTCATAGACATGCGCAAAGTTTTTAGAAATTACCATGACACGTACCGTTTGGCTGAATAGCCTTCGTCGCGTGTGTGAGGTCAATAGCCTATTCGTGCCCAGTTTCCCGTATGACGAGATGTTGCTATCGGAGCTGCAGCGCGCCGCCACGTTCGGCGCGGCTCCACGGTTCACAAGGCGCCTTTATAGACAGGGGACCAATTCACTCGCCCTTTTGGCATGCCGTGTATTTAAACCGCGTGTGGTCAAGGAGTGGTCAAGGCTTCCAACGTCGCATCTGAGAATCCGGGTACTCTGAAAACACTGGATCTTGTCCCAGGCGGGCGGTTTCTCATTATCACCACGGACACCCTCGTTCATCTATGGGATCTTGGCCACAATGCAACGAAATCAAGCCTCACGCGGTGGCGTCCATTGCCCTCCTCGATACCAAGAGTGAGCCGGCCATTTCCATCCTCCCGACCGAAGATGGCGCTGGACTTGAGGTCATGATCATGATAACCTCGAGTGCGTCGGAAACAAAGAAAGTCACCATCGCCAATTATCATGTCTTCCCACTGGACACGAACCCCGAGTTCATACCGGTCTGCGAACCGCAGACTCTGCCTAGCTTGCAGCGTGGTTTTTTGGCCAAATCTGGACATTGCGTATTGCACTGTGGCAAGGTCATTTTTGTATGGAACACTGCTCGAAACCTGTGGGCTAGCTGGAAAGCGGACCAATTCCCAAATAAAGTGACACGGTTCCTTTGGTGCAATACTGTCTACTCACCGGTTCTCAGATTTTCGCCTACCAGGACATGATAGTCGGTGTAGGGACCAAGACTATCGCCCTCTGGGATATGTCTACGCCGCACTGCGACACCAGAGAAGCCTCTAGGCTCGAGAACCACCTTCCGCTGCTGACCCTCTCCCATCCCTTCCCTAGCCGCCCGGAATTCGAAGTCACCAGCTCCTTCGACTGGTTCTGCGCGACGAGCACCAAGCCGTGCTTCTTCACCCTCACAGGCTGGAAAGGAAACAGCAAGCGCTACACCGTGCGCTATACAATGCACTCTCTCGACCGGCGCGCGAACCGCAACATCCCGGGCAGCATCCCCGTCCTCATGGATCAGTCGCCCGTGCCCGCCGCGTGGGACTACCTCGACTACTGCACCGAGATCCAGCCGTGCGGCGGGGACGCGCTCACGGTATGGACGTCGCAGGGCCCTCCTCAATTACCGCCGGTGATCGAGGCCCACATTTCCCCGATGCCGACGGAGAAGAGGAGCGAGGGTCCGCCGTTTACAACCGTGCACTTGTTTGAGACTGTCGGTGAACGGCCCGAGGATTTCGATTTCTCGATATGCCCAATCGCAGGTCGGCTCTGTACGATGACCGCTGATGTGAAGGAGATAATGGTGCTGGATTTCTTGATTCCGAGCTGGGAGGATGAGCACTGACTGGCTTAGTCTTTCGAATATCTTCCTCGGATGACTTGTCGCACAAATGGATATAATGGGTGTTTTTGGCTTCAGTCAGATTAACGGTATCATCAAGTACAGAGTCTTGGAAATATGTTGCATTCGCGAGATTGAGCCAGGTCCAGTAGCCCGACGACGGTGCCGTCAAGACCAACCAAGCTGCACAAGAGTTAGAATTTGAGCGGATGTTATTGTGGAGGGCCGCAAGAAGGCCGGGAACGAGCGTAGCATCCAGACCCGTGAGCAGGTGGTGTCGACGGGACGTTTTGAACCCCTTAAACCACGAGCGCCGACTGCTTCATAATGCTAGACAAGGTTGCAGTAACGGTGCGCGCCACTGAGATTCAGTTTGAAACTGTGAGGTACGAGGTGGCCATGATGATGCCACTTTTTGCCGGTCCAAGTATTGGTGTAAGAACAACGTTTCAATATTCAATCTCGGCCAAGGTTGACAAGGAAGAGCTAAGCTGAGATCTGGCCACGAGTCTTGGCGCTGGTCGACGACAATCAACGTTATACTCCGCGAGCGAAAAGACGCCAAGTTTGGCAGTGGGCCGTCGAATTTTGCCCAACTTTTTGAGGTCGTTTAGGGACTCCATGGCTGATTCTTTTGGCTCCTTGTGTGTCGCTTGGGGAAGTAAACTCTATAGGATCTGAGGAAACAGGCATCAAGATAGAAGCTGGATAGAAGACCGCTCGGAGACAAGCCTGTTTGGAGATCAAGGAAAGTTCGGCCGATAGACCCGAAGTTCCTTCAGCAACCATTTCCGAGTCATTATGCATTATGAGTCATAATGACTGTCATTTCGTTCTCAATCACAATTTGACCCTCCTGCACCTCATCATCCATGTCTGGCGTACAGCTCCTCGTACCAGATATTATTCGCGAAATAATGCTTTGGCTACCCTCGGACATTGACCAAAAGTTTCGCGTTGCCCAGGTGTCGCGGTACTGGCGCGATACGGCCCTCCACCACCCTCTATTCTGGTCCTCATTCCTCGGGCGCACTAACCAGTTGTACATTAATCGGATCCCGATTGTGCTGGAGCGCAGTGGCACTACACTGCTACACATCGAGCTTCTTATCCTCACTGGCCTCCCTGGCCCGGACACGGATTGGCTCGCGAAAGCCTTCGCGGCGCTGCTGCCATATGTCGCGCGTATCGAAACACTGGACATAGAGCTATCCGAGGGATACTTGATAAATGACACCTTTCCGCCGTCACCCGAAACTATCGAGCCTCTTTTGCGCTCTAATTTAGAGTTTTCTTCCCTGAAAACTCTTCGTCTGGTTGCGCCCTACTCATATGAGGGCTATACACCACGCATACTGTTGAAGGCACCTCGGCTGCAAACACTTGATATGCAGTACTTCGTCCCGGACGACTTGGGCGCGTTGTTGTCCCCGGGCCTGGAGAACATCCGACTCTACGAGCCGAGAATCAAAAGAGTAGAAACGCTCTTCCATATCTTCACTCAATGTGCAAAGGCGCGGCGTGTTGCGCTGTTGGCACGCGACGGTGAGGAACAACTATTTGGGTCCTTTGCAGTGCAGCAGCCATTTGCGCCGGCTTTGCGCGAGTTGGAAATAGGGTTGATGAAGGGTGTGGACATCGCCCACATACTTACGACTTGGCTCTCCGACGTCGTTCTGCATAAGTTAACTGTATGGCCTGATTACTTTGATCCTCGCCTCGAAGTTCTCATTCCCGCCTCACTTCGCGGTGTTGGGCCTTTGATTACTTTCGACGACCTCGATGACGGGCATCCTTTTTTGGCGGTGGGCGACGAGGGCGGGCGCATTCGTTGTTTTCGGAACATCAATGAGGACGCTTGGGCGGCATCAGAAGAACTGTGGGAGCTGCTATCCTCTCGCTACAACCTGCACAAAACTGTGCGTGAAATTCGGATCACCTCGTACTGGGACAACTACGTCGATATCTTCGAGCGTCACCCTCCGCAGCATGCCGGAATCACACTCGTTATTGCCGCAGACACCGACTTCGATACCGGCCATATGGTGCCCACCGATGCCCCACTGTCCGACGATAATCGGAACATGTCCAAACCCATGCGTATTGCCGGGCTCGCAAAAGTCAAGTTTTATGGACCGAGGGCATATTTACGGGTTGCGACAATCACGCACGTCCTTGCGCATATCGAGCCGCCAGCAGCACGTCAAGTGGAAGTGTGCGTCGGCAATAGGAGGCTAGTGGAAGGAGGCATCGAGCAAGAAGTCTTTAACGCCTCCCAGACAGCGTTGTCCGGGGACTCTTGCTGGACCATTTGTAGCCAATGTCTCAGTCGTCACGCTCATTGACCGCAGACTCGTAACCATGCTGGACGGCTAGTTTTGTTATGATATTCGGACCTGCATGCACACCGATTTAAAAGACGAGACGTGAATGTTTTGAACCTCGCATCGATGGAGGGCGTCTACAAAATCTATTTTACTCAGTTATGCGGCGCCAAGCATCGGCAAGCAGATAACCACCTTTGTCTGGAATTAGTCTTTCGAGCGGTCAATCGGGTTGAGCAGTCTACCAAGGTACACCGGTCTTGGAGCCAAATTTTCGAGCAGGGCCACATTGGAAGGTAGGTACATGTATCATTGTGTGTAGGTACGAAGTACCGATTGATTGATTGATTCCTGGTTTCTGAATTTGGGGGCACCTAAACTAGAAACCTTGAAAAACTTGAGAGCCGCGAGGCTGGGTCCGGCGAGTGTATTCGGCTGCGCAGGAGCCGGGGCTGAGATTGATGATAGGCTCGCAAGTTACTTCTTCACAAAAATGGATACAGGTTATACAGGATCGATCTAAAGACTAGCGAGGTCGAGACCAGCCAGCAGCCCGCCGACGACGCCTCCAAGACCAACCAAGCTAAAAGCAACACATTAGAATCTACGTGTGCGGGTGTTTAAACAAGGGATACTCACAGTGGCTGCAGAGCAGGCCCGAGACGGCCGCGTCAACGGGGGTGAGCAGTCCGTCGAGGCCGAGCTTAGGGACGAGCTTGTTGAGGGCGGTATTGACATCCTAAGGAATAGCGCGTAAGCGTCACGAGGAAAGAAAGAATTGGAGGCAGCTCACATCGAGGATCTCGTTGATGAGGTTCGCGAGATCTTCGTCGTTGGCGCCCATGTCTCCGGGGGCGTTGGTAGAGAGCTAGGCGCTCGCGGTGTCGGAAAAACCCCGAAATGATTGCATAGCCTTGCAATTGATTATGGGATTTTGGTGGATTTGAATCGGTTGCAATCCACCCCGGGGTGGATTCGAACCGCTTGCAATCCACCCGGGGGTGGATTGCAACTGCTCTCAAGTCAACGTCTTCCTCGGCTCCTGATAAACAATGGAAAATGAGACATTTAGTTTCTACTAGTAGATGTGTTGTAGTATCCAGCAATATCCAAAACAACAAAAATCTTGAGTCAAACTGAAGAGATTGGGGGAAGAAAGCCCAAGTCACAGGTGAGCCGAGCAAGGTACACAACTCAGGTGGAGTCCTTCCAACATTCTGACACTTGGGTACACTGATACTTCATATACCTTGGTCCTTGAATACTAGTCCATACATACATATAGTGAGCGAGATCGTACTTTACATAGTTTGTCAAATGAAGTGGTGAATGACCTTACTACAGCGGTAGTAAGAGGATTAGTGTTTTGGCTCCCCCAGTCTGTGCTGGTTGGAACGGATTGGAACGGATTGCAATTCCGTAATCAATTGCAACGCTAGATAGGATTGCAACTGATTATACTCCTAGCTCCGTGCGTTGCAATCCACAAAATCAATATGGGATTGCAACGGAATGTATTAGCTTGGGGGGCTATATAATCAATTCGAGATTTTTCCGACAGGTGTTCAGCGCATCGGTGAGCTGGTCGAGAAGGGGCACGACGCTCGAGGTCGGCAGTTGCCCCGCTGGTCCCGACGAGGCAATAATCGCGAGTACAGGCGGGTCGGAATTGGTATTTTATTCCGAGATGAAATGTGCACGTACGAAGAGTCGGCGTAAGTCCTAACCGCCTCTTCGAGCGTCTGGAACAATGCGAAGAGGGTGAGGGGAACGACGGAGGTGTTGGGGTCGGTATCCCGGACGGCCATTTCCGCGGACGGCGCGACAGGGCTGGCGGCAGAGAAGAGGCCAAGGGACAGGACAGCAAAGGAAGAGGAGAAGAACTTCATTGGGCGACGGAGTGATGGGTGGAAGAGGTGTAGATGAGTTGTAGATCTGGAAATATTGGGCTTCAGTGTAGGGCTTTTATACTTTTTTTCCGACGGCGCGCGGCACGCACATTCGGAGCGCAGGTGGAGCGATTGAGGGGAGGGGGAGGAGGAAATCGATTTCCAAATATTTTTCTTCAGTTATATGCATGTCTCAAACCGATGTCTTGAATGTATCGATCCACGGGTTGGAGCCACGAGCGTCGACTCGTATGGGCCAATCCATTCGATCTTGAGCTTCATTGAATCGTAATGCGAGACAGGGAATCACGCATGCGGGACCAACATACGCCCATACCGCCTACCGGACAGATTATCCGGACGGGCTTCAAGTGCTTCGGCCAACGCGACTCCGGAGGACGGAGGACGGACGCAACGACAAGCACTTGAAGGATGGAAGTCCAGACGGAGCAGACGCAAAATCCAAAGTCATAAGTACATTTTTCCATTGATTTCCCAGATCAAATATTATGCGAAATCTATACACGGTCGGTTAATCTACATACTCTTGATCCAAGTAGCAGCAAGGGGGACGAACCTACACAGTAAGTACTACGGCAGTAGCAATACCCCCCCACCCCACACGCATAGGTACGACCTATACCTTGGCGTTGGCGGCATTCAAAGCCGGGAACGGCACGCTCGCGTTCGTGGCGGCGGCGACGCCGTAGACGAGCGCGCCAACGTGCGGCATGAGGTTGTACCGCAGGGTGTAGACTGCTTCTGCGTCTCTGCGGTGCGAAATGGGTGATTAGCGTTTGGCAAGATAAGACGAAGAGAAATAAAAATGCAGCAGAGGTACGGAGGGTAGAAGAGCGGAGAGGGAAGAGGAAGACGAGGAGGCGACGCAGACCCACCGGAACGTATGCTTATCCTTAAACTGGTACTTCTGCACCCGATTGCCCGCGACGTGGATCTTGGCGTCGGCTTTGCGGCGGACGATGCGGTCCCAGATCACGACGGCGTTTTTTACCTGCAGGGAGGTGAGCTACGCGACACCTGTTGCGAGAGTATGAAAGCAGGGCGCACCCCTTTGGCGTTGGTATACTCGGCGTCGAGATACAGGAAAAGCTGTTTTGTGTTCCAGTTAAAGAGGGGGGAGAGGTCTGTGGGTGTGATGAGTTCCGAAACGACACAGAATAGCTGCGCAATATCAGGCGAACGAAAGCGAATGCGACTGACCAGCATCGATTTCAAAGTCGACTCTGGCGTGCTCGTACTTGTATTGCCGTCCTTTCCCGTGCGTGCTGCAAACGATTCATTCAATTAGCGAGCCACGTTCGCAAAGTGAAGTAGATAATGCCGGGAGCGCGAGCTAATGGCCTTGTCGAACTCACACTTTGACGTTGTTCACAACGACAGAGCCGCCCTCGAGCGGTGCTTCAAAGAATTGCAGAGCCATGGACGAGACGGCAATGGCAGCGAGGAGGCCCATAACGCATGACGAGAGCAACGCAGAGATGTTGTTGACTCGCGAAAAGACGGTATGCATGGTGGCGAGAAGCAGAAATAGTTTAAAGTACTTAGAGAACACGTCGACTCGAAAGGGACGTGGTCCCTTTCGGGATTATCGGCCGAACTTTGGTTCCGGACCGACACGGTGACCTTGCCTGTGTTCTTTCTCCCTCTTTCTCTTGGACCCGGTGGTTTGCAGGCCGTAGGTCGTGGCAGAGCTCATGATCCAGAAATTCAGTTTTCTCGGACGACCTCCTCAGCGAACTTGTATACAGCACGCCGCGAACCTTGGCAACATTGTGCTCGAAAGTGGCTCCTAGTAGCTCCTAGTGGCTCCCAGAGTCTCAACTCAGCTCAAATCTATAGTGATTGCTATCAGGTCTCGTAACCAGATCACGCAAATCGACTCGTCGGGTGGTCCACGGCTGCGTCTCGAGCAGCACGTCGCAAACTCTGCACGCAGAGTCCCCTTGGATATTCACTCAACGTACTCAACCTTTGCTGGAGCGCATGTCACTCTCGAACCCCTGCGGATAATTTTTTTGGCATGCGGTATGGGCGCCTGTTGGTCCGGCCTGCGTCATCCGTTTCACTCCCTGTCTAGTACTGTGAAGCTGAAGATCGTTTGTATTGCTCAGTCGGCGCTCGTGGCTCCAAGATGTGGCTCCAAAATGTGGATCGATACATCCAAGACATCGGTGTGAGACATACGAACAGCTCAAGGGAAAAAAAAATCAAGCAAGTCGAAATGGATTTCCTCCTGTACGCCCCCTCAATCCCTTCACATGCGCTCTACCACGCGCCCGACGCGCGCCGTCGAAAATACTATAAAAGCCTTGCACCGAAGCCCAATACTTTCAGCATCCACCGGATCTACTACTCATCTGCTACACCTCCTTCATCTATCACCACTTCATTTCCAACATGAAGCTCTTCTTCCTCGTTCTTTCCCTTGGACTCCTTGCCGCTGCTAGCCCCATGCCGTCCTCCGATACCACGGAAGTCGTGGTCCGGGACACCGACCCCAACACCTCCGTCGTTCCCCTCACCGTCTTCGCACTGCTTCAAACGCTCGAAGAGGCGGTTGCCGGACTCACGCCCACCTTCGTGCGTAAAAAATACTAATTTTGACTGGCAGTTGGGATTATTACCTCATCGGGGCCAGCAGGCCAGCTGCCAACCTCGAGCTTCGTGCCCCTTCTCGACCAGCTCACCGATGCGCTGAACTCCGCGAGCACCCAGCTTTCTACCAACGCCCCCGGAGACATGAGCGCCAACGACGAAGACCTCGCGAACCTCATCAACGAAATCCTCGATGTGTGTTCTCTTCTTTCCTTCCTTCCTTCTTAATCCCTGCTGACGGATCATTCAGTAGGACGTGAACACTGGCACTGCTCTTAACAAGCTCGTTCCCAAGCTCGGCCTCGACGGGCTCCTCATTCCCGTGGACGCCGCCATCTCCGGTCTGCTCACAAGTCTGGACGCGTCGCTCGTCCCCAGCCTCCTTGCGGCTCTCCAACTACTGTGAGTAGCTCACTTGGAATGCCCGTGGATATTCTTATCTTATCTTTCCCTCAGCTTGGTCGGTCTCGGAGGCGTTGTCGGCGGACTGCTTGCTGGGCTCAATCTTCCAGCCTTTAGAGTGGCAGCCAGAACTTCAATACATACTACATACCGACGACGCGGAAACAATGTCGAAGTAATCAGACTATAGTTGTTTAAAATCCTGAGCTTAGAACACATTCATGATGTCTGGTGCCCCATATTGAATGTTCGGGTAGGGAAATCCACCAAAGCACCACCAAAAAAATTGGGCTCTTGCCGGAAGTCAGACATGTACAATACGTGTAGCATTGAATTTTCAGTGCGCCAGAGAATTATTGAAATAAGTAGCGAGCCGACTGAATTGGTCCAATTCTAACCCTAACCCTTTGTCTTTCACCTCGGCGTCACCGTCGAGTCGTCGACCATGTCTTCATCTCCCATTACCCAGGTCTCGCAGCATGCGCCCCCCGCTCATTCAAATCTCCAGCCCCAGCTGCTCACACGCCTCTTCCTCGACCTCCGGGGCAGGCGCTTTGAAGTCGACAGGGAGACAATCATGAACCTCCCCGAATCCGTCCTTCTCTGTCTCTTCCCCAACGGCCTGGTGCTCAGTCGGCAGAGCGTCGCCCTCTCGGACGGCGGCGACGACGAGGACGAGGAGGTCTACGGCGTCGATGTCAGTTACCTTTCAATTATTAGAGATTTTGCGGTGGGCCACCAGTTGAACTGGTGGCTGCTCTTGCGTCAGGCCGTTCAACTCGTGCTAGCTACCATTTATCCTCTCCTTGGGCTCTGAATGGTGGCTATTGTCGCTTTGGAAAATTCCGAGTTACAAAGGAAATTTAGCAACCAGATCCGGCTCGCTGCAAAATCTCTATTGTATTCGACGCTAATAGAGTCCACAGTTCGACCCCGACTGCTTCCAATACGTGCTCACCTTCTTCCGCACCGCCTCGGAGGCGTTCTACGGCACCGCGACCACCCCGGGTCTGTTCGCCTTCCAGCAACACCTCCTCGACGCTCCGTCCTCCCCGTCCGGCTCGCCCAACAACAGTGCCGCCGACGGCTTCAACCCCGCACCCGCGCAGAACCCGCTCTTGTCCAAGCAGGCTATCATCGTGCTGCGCGAGGAGCTGGAGTACTTCACCATCCCGCCTAAGACGGGGACCGACGCCGCGACCGACGCGAACGGCATCGCGAACGAGGGCCTGCTCGCCGTCAAGCGCGAGGGCGGTGAGTACCTCATGGAGAAGCGCAACATCTTCACGGCGCTGCAGCGGAATGTGAACAAGGAGAACAACGTCGCGGAGCAGCATCTCATCGACATGCTGTGTATGAGGTGTGTTGCGTGCGTGTTTCTGAATGCCTTTAGTAATGCGACATACACAGCGGCTTCGACCGCGACGACGAGTGGGGCTTCCGCGCGCTCGAGCCCTCTCGCTCGTGCATCTCCTCCATCGCCCTCGTCCTCCTCAAAACAGGCATTACCCACACCGCAGGCAACACCAAGCCTGTCGAGGTCGACTACGCGCAGATGGCCACCGCGCAGAAGCTGCTGCTGTTCTGGCGCAAGCCCGCGCGGAAGTGCTGGTGGGACGGCATCGAGGTCGATTTGCCCGAGAGTGAGGGACGGCCCGCGCGCGCGTTTAAGCTGTGGGCGAGGCGGGTGTGGACACTGGAGCTTAGTTTGGTGCGTGGCGTGCCCTCCCTTTCCCTCTCTATAATGACAATGCTAACGCCCCTCCTCTCGCAGGTGTGAACGGCGCGGGCGTCGCGTACATTCACACATTCGTTACACGTCTCCGTGCTTTGCTTTGTTTCTGCTGTTGCCCCCTCTTCCGCAGTTGGAAATGGATTTGGATTTGGATACCTACCCTCCGTTACGAATCAAAAATCATTATAATAAGGATACCCTTTTCCAAATGCGTGGCGACCCTTCCACTCGGCTTCTACGAGCTTACAAGTCCTCCAAACATCCAGCGTGGAAGTTGAGGCAAGTTTCTGATGCTGGTCTGAGAGCTCGCGGAACCAATACTGGTCGATGTAAATCTGCGCGGCGTAGACTAGGGTCTTTTCTTTCGCGTTTTTCAAAAATGTGGCATACATTTTTGTCGTCCTCCGGATTTCACCACGGCGCAGAGCGCCTTCAGAATTACTGCAAATCATTTCCGTGCTTGGAGCTGACACAATAGCAGCAGTGGTGGGAAGTTTATTCAGAGCTCGCATTAATACAATCACTTGGTCCAAAATGAATACAAGGTAAGTCTACAGCATCTAAAGGCTGGCGAGGTTGAGACCAGCCAGCAGGCCACCGACAACGCCTCCGAGACCAACCAAACTGAAGGGAGAATTAGAATTTGAGCGAACGTTAAACTAGAAGCTACTCACAGCGGCTGGAGAGCGGCGAGCAGACTAGGAACGAGGGAAGCGTCCAGACTGACGAGCAGGCCCGAAACGGCCGCATCGACAGGGGTGAGCAGTCCGTCGAGGCCGAGCTTGGGGAGGAGCTTGTTGAGGGCGGTATTGACAGCCTGGGGAATAGCGCGTAAGTGTCGCGAGGAAAGAAAGAATTGGAGGCAGCTCACATCGAGGATCTCGTTGATGAGGTTTGCGAGATCTTCGTCGTTGGCGCCCATGTCTCCGGGCGCGTTGGTAGAGAGCTGGGTGGTCGCGGTATTGAGCGCATCGGTGAGCTGGTCGAGAAGGGGTACGACGCTCGAGGTCGACAGTTGGCCTGCTGGCCCCGATGAGGCAATAATCGCAACTGCCATTCAAAATCAATACTGTTGTTCCAAAATCACCAGACACTTTGCGCACGAAGGGTGGGCGTGACTCCGGCAACCGCCTCTTCGAGCGTTTGGAACAGTGCGAAGAGGGTGAGGGGAACGACAGAGGTATTGGGGTCGGTATCCCGGACGGCGACTTCTGTGGCGGGGGATGGTACGGGGCTGCCAGCGGCAAAGAGGCCAAGGGAAAGGACGACGAGGGAGGAGGAGAACTTCATGTTGGAAATGAGGTAGTGGTGGACGAAGGAGGTGTAGACGAGTAGTAGATCCGGTGGATGCTGAAAATATTGGGCTTCGCTGCAGGGCTTTTATAGTATTAGTATTTCGACGGGGCGCGTGGGGCGCGTGGTGGAGCGCATGTGGAGTGATTGAGGAGCGTACAGGAGGAAATCCATTTCAACCTGCTTCAAATATTTTCCTTGAGTTGTTCGTATGTCTCAAACTAACGTCAATGTATCGATCCACATTTTGAGCCCCTCAAACCTCGTGCTGTGAACCAATACATTCGATCGTCAGGCGAGACAGGGAATGAAACGGATGACGTACTCTGGAATAACATGCGCCCATACCCTATAATATGCTATCCGGGCGGGCTTGGAGGAGCCTTGGGGGGACAGAAGCATGCCAAGATTTTCGCATGAAGATTCAACGAAGATACCCTACAACAGCAGTAGCACCGGTTCCAGTAAAGGTTTATTATCCAGTATATCCAAGGGGTCCCTGTGCAGCAAGATTATGCAGCGTTTGTGGGATGCGGGCACAGTCGTGGACCACTCGGCCAGTCAATTTGGTGCAAAATATCGCCACGAAACGCCAGAGGTTCCGTGTCACCAAGAGCAGGTAAGAATCGCAGCCAATTGAAGGGCTTTGAGATCGCAGGACGCGGAGACTGTTGCAAGGATTCAAGTGACCCAGCGATTGTTTAAAGCCTTGCAACGCGTAGATATGAAGAGCGAAGGAGTTCGCGCAGAAAACGGCAAGAAACTGTTCTGGAAGGGGTAAATCCATCTGCAAATCGGTTTTTCTTTGCTAGAAATACTCCCACGTGTTAGAGTGGCGGTGTCTCGCTAGACATTCCTAGATCTCGCTTATTGCCGAACCTTTAGGTTAGGCTTATTACTAGGCTCGTGAAACCAGCCCGGCCCGGTGAAATTGATGCCATCGTAAACTCAGGCATTCACCGGGACAAGGTTACCTGTTGTTTGACGTCCCATCATTATTTGCTCCGATGTTGTAGCTATTTGTTCTCTATCCTAATCCGTCGCCGTTCCCACCCGCTCTGTCTTGTAACCGAGTGGACGTCGACTGGCTTGCGAGTCTAGCTTATTACAGGAAAACAGCTGATGGGTTAACGTCCTTAAGAGGTTAGCTGTGCTGATGTGTTGTGGCATTGTTTTTGATTGCGTTTGAGCTTGAGACGCAGTCGAGCTGGTGGGTTAACGCCTATATATTATATTGGGGACGGGCACCGCCCGATTGATCCATGGAAGATTTGTCTTTGTTTGTTCTCAAGTAAAATTCTGATCTCCATGTTCCATCGCGTTGTGGCTTACTCACTCATTTTACCGGCTAACCTTGGCTGGTAAAATGTTCCTGTGTGTTTATAGTATATGGTTCCAAGCAAATTTTCATGAATTATCTTGACCTCCGTGCAGTCCGAAAATTACACCGAGATAATCCCACATTTGTGAGGCCTCCTGGAGGAAAGAGTTGAAACAAAAAGTCTGGGAGCGTGACCAGGTCTAGAACATCTATTTCCACACCCAATTCAGATGGCCACCCATGGATTTGTGCTGTGAAACACCTCATTGAGCAGTATCTTCCACAAAATGGAAGATTTTTGAGGACATGAAGTAGGCTCAATCATCTTGGTATGTTACAGGAGTAGTTATAAAGGATTCCTCACAGTTTGATGTATTCTGGGCAGAAGATTGCTGTATGCACGACGTTTGAACTGGGTTGAATTGAGGAGTCACGAGCGTGACAGTGTCACATTTGAGGTTGCGCTCCCTCCATTTGAGACCTGTAGGGCGTGGGACTCTGTGTTTTTCCCAGCGAAGCATGGATAAATAAATTTCCAAGGCATTTCATTCCTCAAACAAAAACATTGGAGGTAATCACCTCTCAAAACCATGTTCAATTTGTACTCAATGGGCCCCATCAATTGGTACGGGTTGGAAGACGTGTGGCGAAAGTAAAACATCCAACAAAACAGTTTCATTCTTCGGATAATTTTCCTTTGGCTGCAAGAGAAACAAAGCTGTTGCGGAGACGCTATCAACTTTGGAAGTTCTGCCTCGGATCAGTGCGATCAAAGCTGATTCACAGCCAAATACAGGACATCTTGCAGACTTAATAACGTTGAAACAGTGCCGCAGATTGCTTAGCTTTCGCGGGTAAGGTTATAGGTAATCAATCCTACAATACAGCTACGTAGCCGTTTCCTCAATATTATGTTTAAGATGTCTCGCTGTGGCTCAAACAGTCAAAAACAGTATACCCATTCTGTGCATGAAAGGTTTTTATTCAATATCGCTACGTACCTTTATTCAATGCCTGATTTTGAACAACATTTACCATATAATCACATACTGAAAGTGGACGCGAGGAAAGTTATAAACCCGCCAAAGTTGGAACCGACCCTCTCCGCGAACCAAACATGAACAAAGCTGCCATGGATCAATCGGGTGATGCCCGTCCCCATATATATGGAAGTGCTGTGCTGATGTGTTGTGCCTTTGTTTATTGATCCCATTTGGCCTTGGGATGCAAGGTACTTAGCTACTTACTAGCTGAAGGGTCAGCGTCCATTGTCTCTTGCTATTTTGCAAGGGCTTGGTTCGTTGGATCATAGCCGTGCAATTCCCACTCGCTTTCTTAATTTATCCTCAGGTGTTCGCATATGGTGTTCTTACCATCCTACCGCCTTGCTGATATTAACATAAGGATTCCCTGACACTCTCGGAGCTAGGGCTGCCGCCCGTGCCCGTTGCCATGGCTCGACGGCACCCGTCGCACGAGTACTGTGCCCGTTCCGTCGGCGAATTTTTGAGACTTTCCACGGCACAAGTACGGCACGGCTGTTCACCACCACGGCCCGTTGAAACACGGCCGTGACGGCCGTCGAACGGTCGGTTTTCGAATATATTTGAGCTTCTTGAATGCTCCTAGGTGTTCAGCAAGTGCTTCCACCATAGTTATTTACTATATCTGTCTCGTATACTCGCGAGTTACCGCCAAGTTGCGCTGATGCCGGCACATGCCGGCTATGATAGCCGAGTTTCAACTTGTTTCCTCCACAATTTTGTTTGCGTTTTGACTCATTCTTCACATCTGAATCAGATTTCCGATTCAATAATCAATCTCTTAGTCCTCTGAACCCCACTTTAGGTCCATTAGGATGATCGGGAGGTGCAAAATTTCCAGTGAGTAAACATATATTCTTTGTAGCTTTGCCATCTGGGCTGCAAGGGTGAACCGAGTTTATGTACACCCCATAGCAGTCCTAGGATCACTTTCAGCCTGAAACAATACCTCTGGAAAAATACTACATGGCCGTGGACCTGTCACGGCCGTGCCGTTGACCCCGCCCTGTCAGGATCTTTCAGAACTACTCAACAGACCGTTTCGAGACGGCCTGTGCCGTTGAAAACCCAGCCCTACACTCTCCTGAGGCCTATAAGTCAAGACCTTTCTGCTAGCTGCCTCAATTTTCAAAGGCCAGACAGTATCTTCGTCAAATCTTCGTCTTTTTGAATTGAACAACGCGTCAACGCCGAATTTAGGAGCCCTGGTAAACTTCTAAAGACCTGCCTCAGTCGGCGCTAGCCCCAATACATTGCCGTTGCCGTGCACGACGTTGACATCTGAATACAGGGGCTCCTACAAAGAAAGGCCAATATCTGCCTCAAATTTTCATGTTTCTTCTTGAAGTAAGTTCTCACCGTCGACGTTAGAAACTATAAAAGACTGCTAAAAGGTTCCCGGGGTCGGCGCTGCCCTCGATACACCGCTCTTGTCGTGCACAATGTCGACTTGTTCCGAGTCAAGCCTGACGCGAGGCACGAGCGGCTTAGGCTTGACGTAGGATACGCTAGTGTAGGAGAGAATCGGGAAAGATGTGACCGAGCGTGACTCGGTCACTTCTTTCGCTCTGCGCGTGCGACGTCTACAACGCGCCCGATTCTCTCGACGTCTTTCTTTGTCCTCTGTACATATCGTCCTTCACGCACGCAACACACAACCCTCGTTATGACCCAGAACCCCGAAGAACAAGACGCGTCGTCCAGTCAGAATGGGCCTGCTCCAAACCCACCAACGGATAACTCTTCAGGCGATACAGTTCGCGTGCGCAGGACACACTCATCGAACACGATCGTCGAGACATTGAAAAAACTCCCGCGTGTGGCGAAAGTACAACTGAACAATCTGATCTTAGGCCGAAACGCAGATCGACTGCTCAGAAGGACGCGTCATCTCGACAACGCGGCCACTCACCCAGACGTCCCTTCGGACGACGAATCCCTGGTCACCGTCGATGACGACGAGTCCCTCTCCCCGCTAGCGGCTTCAAGAAGGTTCTCAGCTCCTTGTCGCCGTCATCCGCGATCACTCTCATGCGCGGCATCTCTTCTTTTGGCGGAGAAGCGAAGCGCGCGCGCGATGGTGACGACCCTAAACCACCTTCCAAGCGCCGCCGCGAGGAGATTGATCTGCCCCTCGGTTCTCGTCCCCCCGTTTCCTTCAACGTTCTTTTGAAGGATCTCGACGTGCACGGGTACTACATCCCGCTGTCCCTTTTCACCACGGAAAGTTTAGACTACATCAACAAAAACTCCTCGTCCATTGCCACGACCAAACTCAATGCGCCGGGCTCCGACAAACAGATACGCGTCTTGGACTCAGCCCACTTCGAGGCAAACGTACTCGCAGAGCGCGACTTGGATCGAGCACAGTGGACCGAGGCTGCCCAAAACTATGTCAAGTTTATGGGACTTATCGGCACTCCGGAGGACGTCGCACGCTGGACGGCGCACTTCGGTTTCTTGGTGACTTACGAGAAGGCGGAAAAGAATTTCCCAGCCCTCCTTTGCACTGATATCACGTTACGCCAAGCTTATAACGTGCAAGGTTTCTCCTTCAAGCGCGATTATTACCAGGAGCAACTCAACGGCGAGCTGGTTCTTCTCCGCATTGACGAGAAGCTTGCCCTTCGCTCAGCCATTCCCATTCCGTCCCGTCCTGCAGCTTATGACGATATCTTGAACCGCGTCCTCACGCCTTACGACGCTTCGGCCTTCGCCTCCATGCTCGACAAGCATAACCTCACTTCGCAGTATCCCGATCTGGTCAAAAATCTTCGAGAAGGCTTCCCGATGGGCGACTTCCCAGAGCTCAAATCCACAGTTATCTTCGCCAATGACTCCTCCGTTGACGATCATCGCGATTTCGTCACCACCTATATTCGAGACGAAGTGGCATCCGGTCGCATGAGCGGACCTTACACGCAATCGGAGGTGGAGGACATCTTGCAGGGACCTTTCCAATGCTCGCCGATGCTTGTTTCGGAGCAGGCGCAGGGCCCTGGCGAACCGCCCAAGCTTCGTCTATGTCGTAACCTATCCAAAGGCACTCGGGCGCATCCCTCCACCAATGATTACATCGATAAAGACAGTTTCCCGACGAAGTTCGGCACAGCAGCACAAGTAGCGGAAATTGTGAGTCCATATCCTCTTCCCTCCGCCCAGTCTGGCCAGGAGCACATTTTCCCCCTTCGTTCTCAACTTTTTCGCGTTTTCCACCCACGCGGCCCTTATTGCGTCCGCGCCCCATCCTATTCGCGTCCGCGCCCCATCCTATTCGCGTCCGCGCCCCATTCTACTCGCGTCCGCGCCCCTCTTCCTTATAGCGCCAGCGCACCTTTATCATCTTATTCCCCTTTATCTTATCCTTCTATCCGCCGCGTCAGCGGTCGCCCTCATACTCCTTATTCTTATACCTATTTCCTTATTCAGATATCCAACGCTCCTCCGGGTGCAGAGGCCATGGTCGCGGACGTGGCCAAGTTCCACCGCACCTGTCCGATCTTACCGGCACACAAAAAGTGGTTTGTCCTCAAGGGACCCGACGGCTGCTTTTACATCGAGCACAATGCACCATTCGACTGCTCCTCGTCCAGCAGTAACGCCGGTATGATAGGCTCAGCCATCGCCGATCTCTGGGAAGCCGAGGGCGTCAAGCCGACAAACTGATACGAAGACGACTTCCTAAGTTTTCGATTCCCCACCTCCCTTACCTTCGACGAACGCACGGGAATCGGAACATACATTTACCTCTATGATCGACTCGCCGCCCTCACCTTTATCGCCTCCCTCTGCTGCCCTTGGCACGACACCAAATGGCTCGACTTCTGCGATGTTTTCGTCTACATCGGCCTGGAATGGGATCTCACGCAGTGCACGGTGGCGGTTCCCGAGGCCAAACGTATCAAGTTCCACGAGCGTGTGCGCTCCCTCCTCGCAAAGGCCTCCGCAGAGCAAGTTGCCATGATGGACATCATGAAAATCCACGGCTCCTTGTGTCACATCGCCTTCGTCCACCAGGACGGTCGTTCCCACCTCCCCACTTTCTCCTCCTTCACAGCCGACTTCAACAACAACCGCTACGCTAAACGCTGGCCCCCTTCCGCAGTCTTCACTGAGCTGCGATGGTGGCTGAAGAAGCTGTCCGAGCCGGGACTGACTCGCTCCCTCCGCGCACGCGGCCCAGTGGTCGACCTCCACCTTTTTGTCGACGCCTCGACCTCATGGGGAATCGGCATTACTGCCAACGGCCGCTGGGACGCCTGGAGACTCCGCGGAGATTGGCGCTCGAAGACCCGGCATATCGGATGGCTCGAGGGCGTCGCCCTCGAATTCCTCATATACGCGATCGAGCAGCAGAAACTTCATGACATTTACTTGCGCGTACATTCCGACAACATGGGCGTCATCGGCGCCTTTGATAAAGGTCGCAGCCGCAACGCGGACGTCAATCTGTCCATACGCCGCTCAGCTCTCGTCTTGGCGGCACATAACATATCTCTTGATCTTATTTACATTGAGTCCGCTCGTAACCCGGCCGACCCTATTTCTCGTGGCATTACCGGCCCCGCATCGCATCGCATTCAGCCTACATTCCCCGTACCAGAGGACCTGTGTCCGTATTTACGCCGTATTTGAGCCTTTCTCTACACAATTTATTATCTTATCTTGATCCCATCGTAAATGTCACTTCTTGACCTCCATTCACACACATGTTCTTCTTCGAGGTCCCCTTAGACGCGTCGCCTCCGTCCACAGCGTCCGCCAAAGACGACGCCACCAGCAGTTGGTTGAACCCATTCGGCTACGAAGACCCGGTTCCCCTCCCACGGACCTCTCGCGACCCCAGTCCCACTCCTCTCGTCTTACCCTTCGCCGTCACTCCGGACTGCCTGCTACCTCTTCCCCGTCGCTCCAAGCCCACGCAGATCGCGTCACAGTCCACAGCGCAACTCGTTCAACCCCCTGTCAAGCTATCGAGAGGCAGGAAACCCCACAAGGGCGACGAGGTGGCGGACAGCCACCTTCGCCCGCCAGTCCTCGCGCGAGACCGCTTGCGTTCCTGGACGACCCCATTCGCTCAGGACCGGGACGCCGATATGCGCAAGCTCTTGCCGGCGTCGGAGGTGGACAACGCGTACGCAGTCATCTTCCGTTCTTTCGCCCCCAACACCCATGAATCTTACGCGGTGGGCCTCAAACACTTCACACAATATTGCGATCTCCACGAGATCCCCGAACGCATGCGCATGCCCGCCCCCTACTACTTATTGGCAGCATTCATCGCCGCCCACGTTGGTCAGGTCGGCGGCGGCACCGTTAAGTCGTGGATGTCGGGTCTCAAGGCGTGGCATGACGTGCACGGCGCCCCTTGGGAAGGACTGGATCGCTGGGTAGAGCTGGCTAGGCGCACCGCGAACAAGGAAGGCACCAGCTTCGCTCGCGAACAGCGCGGCCCCGTCACCATCGCGCATATGGTTGCTCTGCGGGCTACTCTCGTTCTCTCCGAACCCTTTGACGCCGCTGTTTGGGCCCTCGCCACCGCCGCCTTCTGGCTTGCCGTCGCTTGGGCGAGCTCACAGTGCCTTCCGCGGCGGAGTTCGACCCTAAATTTCACATTACCAGAGCCGCCGCTATGCGCCTTATCACCGCACCAGACGGAACTTCCGCGACGACTCTCACACTTCCTTGGACGAAGTCCATGCGCGAACGCGGGGCTCTTCTCACTCTTACCGGACGCGACGACGAGCTTTGCGCCCAGAAGGCACTTTCCAACCACCTGCAGGTCAACGCGGACCTCCCGCTGGATGCACCTTTCTTCGCGTACCGTGCCAACGACTCCGCCTGGGCATATCCCACCAAGACCACTTCCTCCGGCGCTGCCATGACATATGGACGTCGGCAAAGCTTCTATGCGTCCACGGACATAGCTTTCGTATCGGCGGCTCCACGGAGCTTTTGCTGGCAGGTGTTCCTTGCGACGTCGTTGCGGCTCTCGGCGGTTGGACCTCCCTAGCCTTTCTCTTATATTGGCGCAAACTCGAGCATATCATTCCCCAGCACGTAGGCAAGGCGTACACCAAAGACAAGGTCGACGAAGTCTCCAAGGCTTTCGAAGCCTTCCGTATCAACCACCGTATCGTCATCGCGGAGCCGGGCGCGCTGGACGACTGAGCCTTCCGCTCACTTATTTCGTTACAAATACAATCCAATTCCTTATTCCTCAAAATTTTCCCGGCGCTCTTAAGCTTTACATGTAATGTCGTACGCCTTTCCTCCTTCCTTTCTCCTGTCTATCCTCTCCTTTCCCTTTTTTCCTTCGCTTCAGCTCTGGTGTGGGGTGGCCGGCGCGCGCTGCAGGTGCATGCCATCCATTTCGAGCTGGCGCTCTGGAGTGGTGGTAGATTGGCATTGCGCCTTTCCCTTTCCAGCCACAGGCTCAGAGCCCACTCTGCCGCTCGGAGACAACCGAACGCCGTGGAAGACGCGCGGAGTCGTCTGCTTCACGCAGCCTCCCTCCTTCCCCGTCTGGTCTCGCAGCCCCTCGCACAGGCGGCCGAGCGCAGAGCCTTCGGCTCTTCCCACACCCACGAACTCGCTCTCTAGCGTGTTCGCGTTCCTTCCCTCTCTATCTCACACGGGACGTACCGATCCCACTAGCCTATCCCCATATGGCCTCCCAGCAACACGGCGTGTAGTACCTCCCTCAAATCTCAGTCTATTCCCTTCAGATAAAATGGAAACACTCACCTTGTAATCCCTGCTGAACCCCTGGATAGTCGCTGTTGGCACAGCCCTGGTAGGCTGCGGAGGTCGTGCACAAGGTACCCTTTTCCAATATCGGCACACCACCAAGAAAGGCATGTATCTCCTTCAATTCTTGTTATTTTTACCGTAGCTAACATGCGCATATCAATGTTAGGACCCCTCTACCCATCTTAACAACCGTTATGGTCGGCGCCGCCTTAATTATGCTGCCGTCGTCGTGCACAATGTTGAGCTGCCTCCCCCAAGAACGGCATGTATGTCCTTCACTTTTCCTTATTTGTACCATAATCAACATGTGCACATTGACGGTAGGACCCCCTCTACCCACCTGAACGTCCGCTGTGGTCAGCGCCGCCTTAAATATGCCGTCATCGTCGCGCATGACATTGAGCTGCTTCCCACCAAGAACAGCATGTATGTCTTTCATTTCTTCTTATTTTCACCAGAACTAACATTTTAACATGGACTTTAAGACCCCCTCTACCTAACTGAACGACCGCTACGGTCAGCGCTGCCTTAGATATGCCACCGTCGTTGTGCATGACATTGAGCTGAGCCCCACCAAGAATGTCATGTATGTCCTCCATTTCTTCTTATTTTTACTAGAACTAACATGGCTACATGGACTTTAGGACCCCCTCTACCTACCTGAACATCTGATGTGGTTGGCACTGCCCTCAATACCTCAGCGTTACATGCACGACCCCGTCTCCGCTAATTTAGGACCCCATGAAGATAAGTCTATATCTTGCTCGTTTCTTTGTCTTTTCACTAGAACCCACTTGCAAATTAGATGTCAGAATATACTAGAGCCCTGTGCAGTTTTTGCGTGCAGCGCTGCCCCCAATATGTCGCCATCGCCGTGCACGACTTCAATCTGTCCCATATGGCTTCCCCACCTAAAAAATATGTATCTCACTCAGTCCTTCGTCTTTTCACTAGAACCCACCTGCGCACATTAGATTTAAAAACCCATACTAGAGCCATGTCCAGTCAGCACAGACGGCGCTGCCACCAATATGGTGCTGTCGCCGTGCATGACTTGGACCCCTCTGTGAACAGAAAGGTATGTATCTTTCCCAAATCTTCATATTTCCGCTCAAATAATGTGTGCACACTGACATTAAGACCTTTGTTAAATTACTGAACAATTGCCACGGGTCGGTACTCCCCCCAATATGTCAAAAAGGCCGGTGAGGGCAGCACCATGGGCGAAGGCAACCGCACCTAGCGAGCGGTGGACGAAGCTGCCCGCCAAGCTTATCCCGATATTCCGCCTCTATTTCTTGACCAATATTTCCTCGTGCTGAGCCTTCTACCATGTTGTTATATATTGAAATGAAGATGAAAGTATCACACCAGCGCAATGTGTTGACTTGAAAAAGATGTGACTCGCGTCCGTGAGATGGGACAAAGTCCGCTACTTACTTACCGCCTGAGAAGTTGAGGTTGTAGCCCAGGTACCGGTGCATTTAACTTTTAGACACACAAACTCGCTCATGAATTTTCGCTCTTGTTAATTTTGGCAGGGCTCGACGGCTCGTAACCGACCAAAAGAAAGGTTCGGCACCTGCCGCTTGCGGCCCTTATCCCCAATCATCTTCCTAGAGCTTTTGAGAGTTTCATCTCTACCATAGACATCCTGTTCTAGATACTTACCCTTTCTCTATCGCATTCTACCTGGAATCAATGCCCCAGACACAATCAACTCGGTTCATGGAAGCATCGCAACCGGCGCCCGTGCAAGTTATAAAGAGCGGACACCATCAAATATCATCGCACTTCTTCCCTTCTTCCCACTACTACCGTCGGCTTTGCCTTCAAGTCCGCCTCAACTGTGCTGCTCCTGCCAAGTCCCGCCCCTCAAGCCTGAGGCCTCATTCTCAAGTCATCAAGTCTTGCATCAAGAGTTTCCCAAGTACATTTTGTCTTATGCTACTGTACAAGCTCGTTATTGGTCAAAAAAAATCTCATGGCCGCTCCTGGGCGCTCCTGTGCTCTTCCCCCCACTTGACGCCGTGACCTTCTGTCCGCTGGCGATGTTCGGCAACTTTCATCAATCACATTCATGATCACAATATTCACTGATGCCCCACGACACTTAGTTCCGATGCCTGGGAACTATGTCTTGTTGTTTTTACTATGTATTCTGTAGCCCTAGAACTAAATATTATTCGGTTTCTCAATTTTTTTTGTGCAACTCGAAACAAGTCCGATGAAAGTCCGATGAATCCGACAACTGATCGCGGCCGTCGCAAACCATCAAAGATGCCGGCGTATTAGGTGGAGCCCGACTCTAGGAGCTCTAGGAAGCTCTCGAGCTCTAGACGTCTCGGGCTCTAGAGATTCTATGGAGAGGAAGGAAGGAAGGAAGGAAGTGTATACCGGCGCGGTCCCATTCAGGAACAGCCGGGGCCCGTACTACACACAATTTATCGAATTGTATGCTACGGATATCCTCACCCCCTCACCATTTCAGCACCTGAGTACCCCAACAGACATTTCCCCAGCTAGGACGGTAATAAAAAAGAAAAAATACCGGCGGGTCAGTCGAAATGCATCAGGAGCCCCAGGGTGGCCTGGCAACGAGGATCGGATATGAACTGTTATGAATAAGATGTAGGGAAGTTCGGGCAGAACCGGGGACAAGTATATCACCCTGAACGTCCCGCACAAATAGGGGAAGAGGGGTTCCAGGTCAATCAACCGAATTTTCGTAGGGTCGAAGACTGAGCACGTTGCTCGGGACTGTAACCATGGAAAATAGGTAGCACGATGCGCCGGGAGGGAGTTTGAGAGAGCACAATCGTCGAGAGCCCCTATTCAGACCGATGTCCACATGCTGGATGAATGAAGCTTCCTGCGACCGTTCTGAGTACGCCATGTATCCCTTTTGTACTCGTTATGCATCTGGGGTAATACTGGTTTCCTCTTTCTCTAGGTCATTTGCAGTTGATGATGGTGGTTTGAGATCAGGGATAATTTTCGGGCTTCGCGGAGTGTCTGCTCTTTGTACGGTACCTTTTGTGCTCGCAAAATCCTGTCAATGTAGTACTAGCATTGGTGGGCCAGAGCTCTTGAGGATAACAAAGCGGTATGGAGGAACACGTCGAGTCCATATGAAATACTATTCTAGGCAGCCGTTCTTAGAAAGGGGGGGTGCCTAGGGGTCTAGAAGCCTAGGGGACCCTTACAAGACCTAGGTAGGTACTAGGTGTTTTCCAGATGTCGGTGCGTGCCGCTGGGATTCAATTTGAAACCGTCTTGGACTTGAAGTTTACCTCGAGTAACCAAGCGACCACCGTGCGCTTTCAAACAAGTAGGATCGACCTCCGAGTCGATCTCGCCTAGTGCGGCCCAAGTCGATGAGGAGTAGTTGAGATCTGGCTACGATGTGTGGGGCTGAGTCGCGGAGCTAAAGATTTAAAAGCCACTCCATTCGAGCGCAAAGACGCCGCGGCCGAGTCTAGTGACGGGAACCTAGTATACGACTCGTCCAAGCAACGTCCAAGTCAGGGAATAATTGAATTTGTCTCTGGGGCTCTGCCACTGGCACTCGAAGGGGGCCAACTCTATGAGTTGCAAACCACTGAGCGAGAAAAAATAGTACTGAGGTAGAATACAAGCCTCGCGAACTTCAATGGTTGGGAGCAAGTCGAGAGAAACAGAACAAAGTTCGGCCGACAGTGAGCACTCTCAAACAGTCTTTTTTCTGTCTTACATACTTCTGGCCAATGTGCGGTGTTGCTGGTGTGATTTTTCGCGCCTGGAGTTCACCCGATCCGCAAAAGTACTGATATCGAAATTTTATTCGATTACTACTGTAATTACTTCCCGTGCGACTTGGTTGTCGTTGGTACAAGTTGGTATAATGAGTGTTTGAGCGCTAAAAAAGAATCTAAAGGCTGGCAAGATTGAGCCCAGCCAGCAACCCGCCGACAACGCCTCCGAGGCCAACCAAGCTGAAGGGAGAATTAGAATTTGAGCAAACGTTAAACTCGTAGCTACTCACAGCGGCTGGAGAGCGGCGAGCAGACTAGGAACGAGGGAAGCGTCCAGACTGACGAGCAGGCCTGAAACGGCCGCATCGACGGGGTGAGCAGTCCGTTGAGGCCGAGCTTGGGGACGAGCTTGTTGAGGGCGGTGTTAACACCCTTGGGAGTAGCGCGCTTGAGCGTCATGAAAAAAGAAAGAAATGGAGGCAGCTCACATCGAGGATCTTCTTGATGAGGTTCGCGAGATCTTCGTCGTTGGCGCCCATGTCTCCGGGGGCGTTGGTAGAGAGCTGAGCGGTCGCGGTGTTGAGCGCATCGGTGAGCTCGTCGAGAAGGGGTACGACACTCGAGGTCGGCAGTTGGCCCGCTGGTCCCGACGAGGCAACAATCGCGACTACAACCAGGTCAGAATAGGGATTTCATTCCAAGATGAAATCTGCACGTACGAAGAGTCGGGGTGAGCCCTACGACGGCCTCCTCGAGCGTCTGGAAGAGCGCGAAGAGGGTGAGGGGAACGACGGAGGTGTTGGGGTCGGTGTCCCGGACGGCGATTTCCGTGGTGTCGAGAGATGGTACGGGGCTGGCAGCGGCGAAGAGGCTGAGGGAAAGGACGACGAGGGAGGAGAAGAACTTCATTTTTAGACGGAGCGGTGGATGAAGGAGAAGGTGTAGAAGAGTAGTAGATCCGGTGGATGCTGAAGATATTGGGCTTTGGTCGGGAGCTTTATATATTTCCCGACTGCGCTCGTCCGGCACATTGTGGAGCGTCCGTTTCCTTGGTCAGGAGGAAGATACATACTCGATCCCGCTTGATTGCGCATTTGTGGAGCGCATGTGGAGTAAACAAGAGGGAGGGGGCAATAAGTGGTGCAAGAAGCAGCAAATGGCGGCCCCGAGGGGTTTGTGTGGAGTCGATTGTATCGGCGACACGATCACAGGGAAGACTCGAGATTCCGGAGGGTTGGTCAAGTTGGTCGAAGCCGGTTAAATTCCACGGACCAGCGCTTGAAGGTCAACACAATGAGTGCTGGCGGAGAATATTTTTGAAACGCTTGTCTATGGGCGCATGTTGGTCCACACCACGTCATGTTCCACAGCGATCGAATATATTGAATTCATAGGAGTTCTTTGCGTCCAAAGGCAGAGCGATATTCCTGAGGGGTCGAACAGAGGAATGAGATCGAGGTGCACCCATACCGGAAAAACATTATCCCCAAGATTAATTATAACTGTCGTGGAAGTTCTTCGACCCAAGACCAGCCCTAATAAGCTGCCCCAGTACGGTGAGAATCACTGAGTTTTGCGCTTGTTGGAGACGATACTTGAAAGCTCTCGGACCCTGTGAGCCACTCTAGGACGTAGGGGCGGAGTGATAACTGTCTGGATCCTGAAGGTCTAGAACAATGAGCAATAAAGGATAGGCGCAAAGAGGCGCAACGACCAAAGTCCAGCGATTGTGGGCACAATATTCTTTAAACATCACAATCGCCAAAGCTATAACTTTTGGCCAAGGACGGGAAACTCTACACGTCGATCCACTTCACTCGAGGACGCTCGCAAGGCAGGAAACGACAAGCAGGAAAAATGGTTGGGAGCAAGTTGGGAGTCTCTAAGTCGCATCATTCATCACTCCGGATAACTCCGACTTGAGCCGAGGTGAGCCGAAGTCTTCTGACCGTGATGTTCCTTCTTCAAGTTCTTGCTTTCGCTCAACGTGCGTGTCTGACCGTTGCGTATACACCGGACATTTTGGCTCGCATATGGGCTTTCTTTTTTGCGCACTCTGATATCGATATGCTTCTCGAATTTCTGGTTTGTTCAATTTGTGACTGGCCAGGTCGCGCCGCTCAAGCGCTCAAGAAGGAGACGGACATGGCTTAGCGGTTTGCAATGCGATCCTGACGGAAGACAGGGCGCGACGAACGTCCCAGGAACTTGAGCAGGGCCCAGGCGCGTCGATATCAATATTTTTCGCTTGCTCGCCTGTGCGGTGCTAGCTGCTAGTAAAATCTTGGTCGGGGGCCTCTCGCTTGGCAACACGCTTCCGAACTCGCATCCACGGATCGGATTCGAAAAGCACCAAGTTGTCAAACTTGGCGGCTTGGCAGCGAGCACTGGGCACACAGGGGTTGCTGCGGTCAAGCGTCCAGTCGACTGGGTGGCTCGCCGCTCCACTGGGCCTCAGGGCTGGATGTTTATTCAACAATTCCAAGCGCCTGACACCGCCTTTTGCCCACTCGGCGATTTGGCAGAGAGACTGTGTCTGGACCATCCTCGCGGGTATGGGTTGCCTTGAGGTCGCCCGACTCGCCTGGGTCTTGTTGCCCACGCTAAACAGTCTGCTGTATTTGGGCGAGTCGCGTTTCTCGATTGGAGTCTTGGTGGTCTTGGACTCTGCTTGGTTCCCGGGAAATGCCGGAAACAATTCAAAACTCGCTCTTTGGAGATTATTTTGGTCGTGCTCACTGTTGCCAAGCGGAAAAAACTTCACTAGGCGCACAATTAAATCAATGTCTTCGCGGAAAGACACGAGAACGGAAGCAAAACGCAGCCTTCAATGAATATGACCATTTGGCTAATCGCGTTTTCGCGTTGTCCGACTGGACAGCGCAGAGTCATCGTAATCTGCCACCACAAACAAACGGCTGGGAATAAGTAAAATCTCCCTTGGCTGTCACGGTGTCTTGGTCCATACCGGATGCATCCCCACACATTCATCGCTTGTCTCCTTCCCGGCAAAATCCGACACAAAGTCACTTCGGACCTGTGTTCCATGTATGTCCCGCGCCCCTGGGTCGCGAAGTGTCAACTTCCGCGTTTTTGCAGGGTGTAAAATTGCTGGGCAGAATCTTGGTCGTATTCAATCTTGACTCGTTTATTCAAGATAATCAATTGAATAAAATACGGTCTCGACTCTCAAACGTCCAACCCTGGCCCTGTCACAATTGGCGGCGCCCCCATGCCCCTCATCGCGTTGCATGTCTGCGGTGTTTTGTTACTTCGAATGGGCTCACTCAGCCTCCCTGCGGAGAATCGGGAGAGATTTTACGTGTATTTCTTTTGTACAATGTCCCATTGGAATATTGGTAAGCTACGCGAGACGGTGATAAATAAGCATTACTCGAGAAACGTCGGAATAGAGAGGAACAGCCGAACAGGACCAAACCCAAAAAAATGCAGACAAGTTGATTTTACTAAATTAGATCTACAGAATCTAACGTCCACTCGGAGTCTGCCGGTGAATTGCCGAGCGGGAAAAAGTGAGTTCGGCAAGAGAATATTGAGAATCGAGACAGCGTGAATCTCGGAGCTTCCCATTTAACGAGGATGACTTCGGGGGTATCTTGACCGTGACGACGCACCACTGGCAACAAAGTTTTGTCTTCATTTCTTTTAGTGCAGAGAGTGTATTCGAACGCTGCTTCTCGAGGGCAAAATCATGCGGTGAACAGATACTTAATCGGCGCTTCTTTGCCAGTGTTTTCTTTCCTAAATTTTGAATGAATTACTTAGCTTCAACTTCAATTAATCCTTAACGGGAGCAAACTGTACTATGAAAGCGTGTGAACGCACGGGAGAATCAGTCCCAAATTGATGCAATCATCGCATCACGATCCGTCTATCGCCGTTTATGGAAAGTACCGAAACGGAAGTGCTGAGTGCTTACAGAAATTTAGAAACAATGGTGGGGATTCCGTGATAAGTACTGGAAACCGGAATCAATATTGTGTTGGGAGGTGCTATTATTTATACAAAGACAGTAAATGCGTCTATGAGATGTGGCGTGCGGGGTACATGTACAAGTGGAGGGAGAGGATCTAGTAGACTGGTGGTGGTCGAAGGAGACCATGGGTCGTCGGGGGACATATTCTGTCCTCTTTTCGATGCTGTATTAGCATAGAAACGACTAGAGCGGCCATGCTGAGCCTTCTCCGCTGCAGGGAGGGTCGCAGGGAGATGATTGCTCGACTCTTTGTTGGCAGGTTGGTGTGCCAACTTGAATGGGTCGGAGCAGGGATAGACATTCGTTTTTGTGAGGAGGGGCGGTGTGAGTGGTCCAGGTAAGGAGCATGACCATGACTGGGCTGACCACCGGGAAATGGGGGATCGCGAAGGCGTCGAGTTTGTGACCAAGGATTCGACGGCAGTACTGGTCGAAATCGAGGAGGAAATATGGGGAGTGGAGTGGGAGGATGGATCAGAAGTGACCCACAACGTTGGGTGCTTTTTCTGAATGTGAAGTTTCCGTTGGGATAGTGAGGGAAAGATAGCAGGTGAACTGGTAGGCGCAAGGGTAGCCTTGTAACAGTCCAGTGCCCATGCGGAAACGCGTATGGAGCTGCAGTGTGTCCAGGGCCCATCATGCTCAAGCTCAGGCTCTGGATCGACTTCTGGCTCACACTCTGGCGAGCAGTATATAGCTCGACCGTGCTGTAGAAATACACGCGTCAAGTTGCCGCTCTGAGACAGTCTTTGCAATGCACTCACCACGACAGTAGAGCAGGTGGGGCATTCATCGAGACACCATTGGGGGTCGTCCATCAGAGCAAGGCACAAACTTCGTGAAGATACAACGCTTTCTGCTTTTAAACATTTTGGGTGCCGTCTGGATCTTTCTCAAAGCGCGTTCTGATGGTGATCGAATCTAAGCCCCATGGAGTTCATGGTGTCTTCTATCAAGTCCGGTACGCGACGACGGAATATCCCGGACGCTATCGTAGCAAGTCGACAATTTCACACTAAAAGGCAATATAATGACATTCGCATTTCCGCTCAATTCGTTCAATTGTCTGACGCAATTTTGAGTTTCTATGGTTTCGGGGTGAGCATTAGTAGGCAGTCGTACGAATCTCTCACAATTCTCACAAGAAGATTCGAAGAGGACCCGGGGTGTGGGGAAAGGACGCTTCGAGATAAGAACCAGAACATCAGTTGCTGGGATTAAAAGGGTGCAGATAGCCTGATTTCTGTCACGGATACTTCCATCTCGCTTCCATCCTGGTACTTGAACAACAGAGTGACTGGCAGCCGACAACTCGCAGTCGACAGCGGGATTTTCCTTTGATTTTCCTGGTCAAATTCACAGAAATTCCCACAATTCTTGTTGTGGCCTGGATCAGCCTAGAGCTGCCCTTTTGGTCCTGGAGGACGCATGTTTATTTGGTTTTGGACGTAAGTTCACGAGTTAAGTTCCAAGTTCGGTCGTCTCACGTGATACTTTGTCTTGACCTAATCCGGCAACTCCCGGGGCCCGCTTGGCGCTTGCACATACTACGTGTTTCTTTGCTTCAGCGTTGTTGGCGGCACCGACCTCCAAAGGTCTACCAGGCATAGAAATCTCTCCAACCAGCTCCCCCCATGGTACTTTCGTCAATACGCAAATGGAGTTGACCTCAATCCACTGCAGTCTGCCCTCTTCCACTTCCAGTCGCTTTTGCTTGTGATCCTTCTGCTCGTGTGCACCTGCACATACGTGCGCGCACTCTTTCCGAGTCTAGTAGATCGAAACAAAACAGGGTGCCTTCACTTTCTACTCCCGAATTAGTTTCTTAACTCAAATGACATACGATCTCTCTAGGTTTCTTGGCATCTTTTTCATGTCTGCGCGCGTTGGTATGTGCTGGGCCCCTGTGCAATGGGGTCTTGCTGATTCATTGCATCAGGCGAACGACTGTCACCTTATGTGTCGCTCGCATGCCTTGTGATGGCGGTGACCATATTGATACAATAAACAATTGCGAGATGGTTTTGGCTCTGCTGTGTTCGCTTGCAAATTATTTGCATCACTCCGGATGGCTGAACGATCCGCTTTTCGATTCATGGCCAGGGGGCTTTACGTCCAGTGGGACTTGGGCGCAGCGGTGGACTATTTATGGCATGTGCTGCTCAGACTTGTAGCGAATATGAAGATTGGGAATGTTCCGAAAACCAGAGCTGAACATAATATACCGTCTTGACCAAACCATATTGATATTATGTCTCTGTCATTCAAGATCCCTAAGAGACGCTTCGATATTTTATCTGGTTTGCAAAATGGAGATCCCTCAGAGTGCGTATTGGAATCAACTTGCTCAGATGTTGCTGCTCGACAAATTAATTCACGATTGAGCTGCGATTAGCGAAGGCTGCACATGACCTCACCATACTGTCGATACAATGGTTCAATTTTCGTCACTCAATAACAATCCTCTTCACCATGTTGTAAGCTCAACATTCGCTTGCTGCTAAAGGCCTGCCTGTCCTTAGCTTTGAACGCAAAGCAAATGTTGAAAAATACAATTTATTTCGATACGTTGGCCGAATTCAACCTGTCTCTTTTTGTTTTGATTATTGATACCGACTAACGCCTCCTGAAAACTGCTCAAACAAGTCCAACGGAAATGCTGCCGCTAGCGCAGTGTATCCCGCCACGTTCGGGTGCAAAAAGTCACCTGAGTTGAACGTCGGGCTGAGCTGTGAAGGTATATTGGGATCGGCTATGACCTTGTCGAAATCAATCACAGCGTCGAACAGCCCGCTCGTGCGGATGAACGCATTCACCCGCTGCCTCGTCACCTCGCGCACGGGGCTCGAGTACGGCTGGAGGGTGAAATTCGCAGGGGCGTTGAACGGCGTGATGGTGGCGGCGAAGATGGGGAGGCCGGCTGCGTGCACACGGGTGACGATTTGCTTGAACGCGGCGATGATCCGGTCGCCGATAACCGTCTGCGCGGCGGTCGTTGCGACTTCGACGCCCATGTCGTTCACGCCTTCGAAGATCATCACGTACTTGACGCCGGACTGGGAGAGCACGTCGCGGTCGATTCGGCCGAGGGCGTTAGGGCCGAGCCCGTCGGCGAGGATACGGTTTCCGCCTGCGGCCTGGTTGTTGACGGATATCTGGGAAGTCGCGGGATTTTTCTGCATTCGTGCGAGAAGAAGGTCGGGCCACCTGTCGGGACCAATGAACGTTCGTTCACAATTAGAACGATGTAAAATAAACCTGGTATTTCCATCAGTGGTGCTTTCCCGACCGTCCGTTATACTGTCCCCGACAACAACAAATGCCGAGGCAGAAGCGCTGAAAGTTTCCACCGCACTAACGAAGAACCTATATTTTCTTCTTCAAAAACGGATCTGAGATCAGTAAGTAAATATTTACCAGTGCGCGAGGCTGGTTGTTGACGGGCCCGTAATATTTTCGGCCTGCACAGAATTACCGGATGAAATCCAAGTCGTTGCTCTACTGCCAGGATGCGACGTGATCGAAAAGCCGTTCTGCCCTTGTGCCAAGTAAAGCGTCACAGTGATAGTCTGCTGAGATTTAATCGGAAATGCTATTGGATCGGATACGACCAGAGCGCCATTGGGAACAATGAAACTCGGGCTCCCACTGAAAGTGAGGGTTTTGAGAGTCGTGGTTATTATTTCGCTCGCTCCCGAAACTCCTCCGACGGGGAGGGCGACGGTGGCCGCAGTGATGTGCAAATCGTTCACCCCAAATGCGTTGGAAAAGCGAACTCGAATCTCGTCGCCGCCGATCGTCATGTGGAGGGTTTGGCGGATGGTTGAGTTGAAAAATACGGAACTGGATCCGTTCTAACATCTGTTGTCAGAACAAAAAGACAAGAAGCGAGAAGCAACTTACAATGGGGGGCGGGGGAAGATTCGCTGGCTCTGTGAGTTGAGGCATGGCAGTCCACGCATCAACCCATCGACCATCGAGGCTTCCAACGGCGCACACATTTCGAGTTGCAATCAGCAAGATTGCAATGAGGGGGGGGCATCCAAGAAACCATTTTGAGCGATAGACGTGGAAAGCGCGCTTGATATCCCGCCTTGCTTTATACCAACGGCCATGGAGAATCTTTGGGGAAATTCTCAAAGTTGCACCCGCTAAAAATAAAGATCAGAGTGGGCCGACATTGGGCCGATCCGAGCAGTCACGAAGAAGTGGAAGCGCTGACCTGCTGAGCAGCCTGTCCGTAAATACGGGCCGATTGCGCAAAAGGCGGGAGATGCTGGAGAACATCAGAAGGGTGCCGAGTGATTCGGGCGCCTTTAAAAATATTCGACAGGGGGAAAATATCACAGAAATAGCCGCGAGCAAGAACTTGCTGATTATTTTTGGTTCTTCGAGAAAAGTGGGCAACAGTGATGAGTGAAGAGTCGACATGAAAGTTCAACAAATTCAAGAGGATCACGGGAAGTGCCGAAGGCATCAATTGCCCGATCTGGGCATCTCTTCATCCGAACTCAAACCCAAGGAAAAACTTGTCCTCTAGTTGTAGTAGTCAGCTACTCGTCCTCGGCCTTGACTTCTCCCGATACTCAAGCTTCATCACTTTCCTACTCGCATTATCGGAAGTACTTAGCAGCTTGACACCGGCGACGCGTTCTTTGTGGTTTTGTGGTTTCTTTGCAAACGCGGCGGAAGGTCTTACTGGTACCCCGACTCCTCAAGCTACGAACAGTTTCCCAAGGCAAATCCAAGATATGTCTTTACTCTCAGGCTGCGGCATATGGTATCTCCAACTCGTCACCCTAGCCGACCTGTCTGCCTCGCCGGACTCGGAGGCAACTGCTTCGAGGGGCTAGCGCTTTAGTTCACTCGGCCGCCGTTTCTGAGACGATAACTCCTTCGGATCGCGCCGCGACTGTTCGCCACTCCAAATGGAGAACAGTCGCGGGATGTAGATGTCGGGCGGTGATCCTCTCATACTCGGACAAGTCTTGATCATGAAGTTGATGACCGCTGCGGTGTTTCGGCGTCAAGCTTCAAGCTTGGCTGATCTTTCCGCGCTCGGGTAAACACTCGGTGCCGACCCCGCGCCTCCGCTACTGCGTTGGCAACTCGAATCCAGGCAGACTCACCGAATGGACAAGGCAGGATCCAATTCTATGCTACCTACCTACCATGCACAAGTTTACGACGTGTGGCGGCAGTGCCTGCATGTTGATCCGCCACTGGACTGTCGCCCAATCAACGGATCGCTATCCTCAAACGGAGAACAGACGTGTAGGTGTAGATGTGTAATCCGGGTGGATATATTTATTTGGTGGCAGCGACTGCAGCTTGGCCCGAGGTTCCGTAACGTTAATCGTATTATTGGGGATTTCCAAAATATTCTGCGCGGCAGTTCGAATTGTGTGTCCGACGCTTCGAATTTTGCGCGTTCGATGAGAGATTTGGGGTTAGGCCCGGAACAATGGTGGCAGCAGAGCGGAGAAGTGAAGGAGAAGTGTCGTTTGTGCCTGGCACGATGCAGTGGCTGTAAATAGATAGAAAAGTGTTCTGCCCGCCTGCTCCTGCCAAGTGGACTGAGCTTCCCTGGTTTGGCACTGGCAGACGCTCTGAGTCTGACTCTTTTCTGGACGCCTCGCGTTCTGAAGACGTTTTATGTAGACAAGCACTTGTACAAGTCGTAAGTAAGTGATATTGTGATGTTTGACGGTGTTCCTGATGATGGATGGGGTAGAAGATCCTTCTTCTGTACCCTCACGCTCTCTTTTCCGCACACTCCTTTCCCTCCTCCGGGGTCTACGCTCTTTCATGTTTACGCCTCCGCCCTCCCCCGGTCCCCCCCCGAATAATGTGAAGGATGGTATCTTGGTCCCTGACGCTGCCGTCTCCGGTTCCGCCGATCACCCAATGTCGCCCAAAACGCTAAAACGCCGCATTGGACGGAGGACGAGGTGGACGGTCATGTTGGTGCCCATGGCCCTCATGCTCATTACTGCGTCCACGCGCTACCTTACACATCCTGCGGCTTTCGATATGTTTTCGGAACCTGCGTCATTAACTTGGGAGGGTCTCTCAGACCGTGCTTCGAATTGGACACCACACAAGCGACACCCTCTAGCCGAAGCAGCACTGGCCGGCGTGGCGTCAACGGCAGGGTCTCAGTCGGCTTCCGCCGCATCCTTGACGGGATCGGGAGCAGCGTCCTCCGCAGCTCCTGCGTCTACTTCTGAGATACCCATCTCAGCCCAGACTGTCCCCACCATTCCCTCCTCACCCCCGGTTCTGCCGACACCATTTCCGCAGCCATTCGACTCGTCTTTGAGCCAAAATTTCTCCAGTTTATCATGTTTCAATTTCTTTTCAAACATGACGAACACGGTCGCGTTCCGGTCGTGTCGCCCCTTTTCGCTTCTCCTCCAAGCGTCTGAGGGCTTCCTGGACGTACGTGGGCTGTCGTGCTTTGCCTCCCCCGCTGACATTTTTGCCCAGGCGCAAGAGAACTTGCAGCTTTTGAATAACATCGTCTGGGGTACATGTAACACCTCTATTGACGATGAGGGGTGCTCGGCGAACATTGCTTGGTTCTCCTCGAACCTTGTATCGTCGTGCGCGATTGACCTCAAGGACGGCAATGCCATGGCGGTGAATACGCAGATAGGTGAGTCTCCCCTTGCACGAGTCCTTTCAAAATCTTGAATTCGTCTCGTTTTAGCTTTAAACGCCTTCAACCTGATGCGGGATGCGGGGTGTCTCGTTGATCCCACGACGAACACATACTGCTACTTGGACGCCGTCCGAAACTCCAATCCGTCGGACACGTACTTTTACTCCCTCCCGCTAGGCGTTAGCATGCCGAACAACACCATCGCGTCGTGCTCGGCATGCACCAAGAGTCTCATGACCCTCTACTACGGGGCGATGAACGATGCAACGCAGGGCCCGGGGCTGACGGCTCTGAAAGCATCGTACCCCAGCGCCGCGAAGATCGCCGTCGCGGACTGTGGGACGGGGTACGCCACGCTGACGACCGCAGCACCGAGCGGTGCACTCCCGCTACGAACGGTTCCGGGCCTTCTCCTCAGCACCCTCGTCGTCATTGCCGTCACTCTCATCGCCATACCATGAGGATGAAGTATCAGGATCATTCCCCGCTGTCTCCCTAGTCTCGCTACCGTTACAAACTATCTCGCACGCTCTTTATCTTACTTCTACACCTCGGTCTTACGCTTTACTTACGGCTTCCTTTCTCACCTGACCGATTTCACTTCTGGGATTTTAGTTGGGGGATTCATTGATTTTCACATGCGGGAGGACAGCGCTCACTCCAAGCTTTCTCAGTACTATTAGTTCCTTTTACCGCTATTTATTCATTTCGCCCTCATTCGCATTTGCATTTGCTACTCACTACATACCAGCAACTTGTGTTCATACTCACTCACTCCAGTGTTATTTTAGATCAGTCCCGCCCAAGCCAGGCAGGTTTTATACATGTATGCAACCCTGACTAACACCCCGACGCCGTGCGCCCGCCCGCATCTTCGGTAACGCTTGTCACTGTGGGTATCCTCGCGTATCTCATCACGACCATGCGGCGATGGGAGGCGACGACATCTTACCGCTGTACCGCGAATGAATACTAGCTTCTGAGCGGAATGATGCACATGCGAAACGCCGATCTTGACGTGGGCGCTCAGTCAATAGCGTTTGGCGGTCTAGGCTCAGCGGCGTCACAGAAAAAAACCTCTCGGTTGCTTTCTTGCGTCGACGTCAGCGATGACCCTCTTCAAGTCGACGAGGCGCATCACTCAGATGTGCTCACGCGTTTGACAGGACGATGATATTTTTTCGCAAGATCCCCTCAAGGGCGCGCCCTGGTCTTGGAGGTTTTTTTTCAAAATGAAACACCCAATGATATATATTTAAGCACTTTCTGAGTTACTCAGTGGGGAAACTTGGCGGCTCCACTCATCCATGCGGCTCAAAAAGGAAATAATCAATTTTAGCGCAAGAAACACATGGATATTGTTGCCCGCATGTACGTAAACCGCAGCGGAGGCTTTTCTGCACTTTTCTGCAGCTCGCACAACTTGCCAGTATGCCGCGAGTAGCAGAGGCGCAGGCGGGCGAGAGAAGGTCCTTCTGTCGATAGTTCTCGACTTCATGCCAGTGTGCTTTTCGGGTCTGGTTTCAAGGCTTCGACCTGTTTCTTTCGACCCCCAAGGTGGTTTCGTTCTTCCGAGTCTCCCCCACATTTCTCTACGTGCGGATCGCCGACCCAAGCTTGACCCTTTCCCGGTCGTGTGGGCGCAATTCCTGCCCTGCAAGAAACAACATACTCGGGACATACATTGTTCTGGTGTAGTATACACTGTACCCTACAGAAGGTGCCCCCAAATAAATCTGTACATACAGACATGAGACGACATTCGACCAAACAGCGGAACAGACGGACATTTGGTATAGCATTAAATAAGGGGCACGTTAAAATAAGTCGTCACTGCATGTGCAGCGGGGACTGCACGGAATAGCTCGGCGGCGGCGCGAGCGTGTCGGCGTCGTAGCCGCCGTACGGGTCCACGGACTGATCCTTGCTGTGGCGAGACGAGCCGACGGTGCTGCTCGACACGTCGGTGACCATGGACGTGCGAGCGCTGCTGGTGGCCGAAGCCGTATTGGCGTTGTTCTGCCAATACAGCGCTTCGCGCTCGAGCTTGGAGAGCGGGACCGGCGCGGCCCCCGGCTGCTGCTGTGTGGGCATCTGCTGCGCGGCCACTGGCGGTGCAGACATCTGCATCTGGGGAGGGGGTATCTGAGACTGTTGTTGCGCATTGAACATCTGCTGCGCAGCCATATGCTGCTGCTGTTGTGCCGCCATCTGCATCTGGGGAGGGGGTATCCGCTGCTGCACGAACATCTGCTGCGCAGCCATATGCTGCTGCTGCTGCGCCGCCATCTGCTGCCCGCCTCTCATCGGTGAAATCGGAGACAACGGCGGCTCGCCGACGACGACCAGGCGATTGGCGTTGCCCGGGTGGCCCAGGACGGCGGGCAGCGGCGGCTGCGGGTAGCTCTGGCCGGGGGGCGGGGCCTGCATGTAGACCCCCTGCACCAGCACCGGCGGCCGCGGGTGGTTGTACGTGTAGCTGGGCTGCTGCGGCTGCACCATCACCATCTCCGCGTGCGCCGCGCTGCCGATCGAGCTCCGCTGCGAGGCCGACGCGCCCCCGGAGCGGCCGACGCCATTTGCGGCGTCGAATAGATCGCGGCTCATCGAGTGGCGTGAGATGTTGTTGGTCCGTCGGCGGCGCCAGAAGAACAGCACAGCGATGCCGATGAGGGCGAGCACGGCGACGATGATCGCGATGATCACGGAGGTGGACATGGAATGCGAAGTCGAGGCGCCGGCGTTGGCATCGGTATCGGTGTTGGTGTTGCTAGCTCCCGCTGAGGTGGACTCAGGAGCAGTTCCCGTCTCGGACGGCGACGAGGCGAGACCGCCGCCGACACCCGGGGTGGAATTGTGGTCCGCGGAACTAACGCTGGAACCGGACGCGGACGCAGGCGAGGCGCTTGATGGCTGTGAAGCAGGTGCAGATGCGCCCGCACTCGCACTGTTGCCGGACGGCGGAGTTGCAGGCACGGTGCCGCTAGCAAAGGGACCTGCAGGGACTTGCGGCGCGGCAAGGGCATTCGAGATGCCCTTCAGCGCGCCCCACGGCTGCGCGCCCATCTTTGCAAGCGCGAAGGTCTTGGTCAGCGTCGCGTCCGTCGCGGCAAGAAACTGGGCGACGGATTTGAACGGTCCAGTCAGCCAAGTGGCATCGGTCGCCGTGACGCTGGTGGTTCCGTCTGAGTATTGGAACGTGATAGAGCCAGCGAGCCCGGCGGGTCCAGCATCGGTCGAGCCCGCGGCCGCGATGTTCGTCGCGATGACGGAGAATACGTTCGAAGCCGAGTCGAGGTTGACCGTGAATTGCTGCGCAGTCCCGAAGTCTGGAATTGTGGGCACGCCGGGTGATTGGCCGATGTATTCGCCGTTGACGTAGAGCTGGAAACCGTTGTCGGCCGTCATCAGGATTGTGGCGGACTGGGCGATCTTGCCGCCTGGGGTGGGCACGGTTTTGCGGAATCCGACAGGTCCGGTGGCGGCCTTGGTGAGTGCAGCTGCGGTGGACCATATCCAAGTGCTTTCCGAGAGAATCGCGGAGTTAGACGGCGAGGATGAGGCCGTTACACTGCTGCCCCACGGCCCAGATCCAAAGGCTGCAGCGACCGTTGCGGGCACGAAGTGAGAGGTATCTGAGGCGATGGGAAAGTCAGACGGGATAACCGCAGAAACGGTCCAACCCCCGTCGGAAACGACGGCTTCCCCGGAGCCGTCAGCGTACTTGATCTTTATGGCCGCCAGCAACCCCGGCGCGGGGGCGCCCGAGTTGTTGTCATTGACCGCAAGGATGGAAAACGTGTTGGTTGACGCGTTAAGCCCTGCGCTGAACACTTGCGCAGTCTTCCAGTCATCCGCACCCTTTCCGGTGGCTCCAATCGGCTGACCGTTCACCCAGACGGTGGCCTGATTCACTGCGGTCACCGAGATTGTTGCGGAAGCAGCCGTTTTCCCTGCAGCGCTACTGAAAGTTCGGAGGAACGCGACGTTTCCTACTGTGGGCTCGGCCGTCCAGATCCACGAAGCGGTCGAAAGGCCACTGTCTGACAGAGCGTCGCGCTTTCCGATGATGGCATTATGTTTTGCGGAGGGCCTCTGAATATGAGCGCGAGCAACTGGTCTTGCGCGTCAAGAATTGTTCCCAAATAAAAGAGAGCTTGGACGCACACAAGAGAGGGCATAAAAAAGGAATGTAACAACAAATGAGTGTAAAAGTGAGCCGTGCTCGACCACCTGAAGGGAGCATCGTACAAGACCTAGTTTCGGGCTTTCTGAGATGGGAGGGAGGACGAACAGAGCGATGTTGACATGATACGATGGTCGAAGAATCAATGATGTGCGAGTGGATTTACAGACAACGATCTAGGGTCCCACAGTATGACTCAGATCATTGCCAGAGGACAACCAGAGGACGTGATGAGATTGGTACCAGTACTAGTTGGCTTCGCGGTCCGCAGGATATTCAAGTCCGGCCACGCGGTTGGTAGGAATTTAGACTCAGAGGCGGTGAGAGGCCTAGGCGCATCAATGCCAAGGCCATCACAAATGATCAGTCTGAACCGAATGTCGATCAACTAAGCACGCAGCTCAACGAGGCTTGTCTGAATTTTACACAGGTTTCAGATGAGCTCGACCTGCTCATACACGGTGCACTGGTCTTCGGGACCCTCATGTTCAACCATCTCGATTCTTGCGCGACTTGCCGGAAAAGGATCAGCGCCAGATCGCGAAAAAAACTAGTATACACGATGGCTACCTGGTACTTCAAGCTCAATACGCTACAAACTGAATCCCAGTCGGCGCCTACCCGGGGCCTTGGCTGTCTTACACTGGGATCGTATGTTTCCCCGCTCATTCCCCTGGTTGGTCTTTGCGCCCGCCGGCCTTGACGCGTTCTGGTTCCCTCCCGGCGACACGGAACTTTTCGTGCTGGTTCACGGCAGGATCACTCGTCTGGATTCCACGACTGCGTCTGCTCCCTGTCTAGGATTTTAAAAGATCGAATATATTGGTTCATACAGTCGGTCGTCCGGGTCTTGAGGGGTCCAAAACGTGGATGCATTGCGTCAGCTTGAGACCATACGAACAGCTCAAGGAAAACATTTGTAAAGCAGGGTCGAAATGGATTTCCTCCTGTGCTTCCCCTCAATCGCTCCACATGCGCTCCATGATGTGCGCGACGCGCGCCGTCGAAAAAAAATGATCAAGGCGCTCGGCCAACGCTCAATTCTTTCAGCATCCACTGGATCTACTATTCACCTACACCTCCTCCATCCACCACCACCATTTTCAACAACACGAAGTTCTTCTCTCTCTTGGCTGTCATGTCCCTCGGTCTCTTCGCCGCTGCCAGCCCTGTACCACCGAAGTTACCGTCCGGGATGCCGCCCCCAACACTTCCGTCATCCCTCTCACCCTCTTCGCGCTCTTTCAGACGCTCGAAGAGGCCGTCGCAGCAGTCACGCCCACCCTCCGTGCGTGCACATTTCATCTCAAAACAAAAATCCTAGTTCTGTCTGGCCTGCCTATAGTCGCAATGATTGCTTCATCGGGCCCGGCGGACCAATTGCCGACTTCGAGCGTCGTGCCCCTTCTTGAGGGTCTCACGGGGGCGCTGAACACCGCTACTGCTCAGCTCTCTACCGACGCACCCAGAGACCAGGGCGCCAACGACGAGGACCCCGCGAACTTCATCAACGAGATCCTCGGTGTAAGTTCTCTTCTGCCTTTCTGTCTTCTGCATCCCGCCCATGAGCTATCTGCCAGGATGTCAACACGGCCCTGAACAAGCTGGTCCCCAAGCTCGGCCTGGACGGGCTCCTCACCCCCGTGGACGCGGCCGTTTCCGGTTTGCTTGTCGGTCTGGACGCTTCGCTCGTCCCCAGCCTCCTTGCGGCGCTGCAGCCACTGTGAGTGTTCATTCTGCTTTAATAATCACTGCTAATCTGTTCCTTTTAGCTTGGTTGGTCTTGGAGGTGTCGTCTCCGGGCTATTGGCTGGGCTCAATCTCGCAAGTCTGTAGATTCTGAGATATATCAAGTTACCATTGCATAGCCTTGACCATAATTCAATTAATATAGCACAAATCCTTGAATTTGAGCGAGCAGAAAAATACAAAGTTGCATTTGACAATACAATTACAAGTACCCGCACGACCCAGTATGTTATCATTTCGGGGGAAAGAGTAGTAATTAGACCACAGCCGAATAAGACCCCGAGCATCGAGAGTAGCGTGGGCGCAGACGGACAAGACCGCTTTGATGACAATGTAGACGGAAACATACACCAGAGTTTGGGAAGAACGTGCAGGCGCCTAAAACAAGGGCACGGCATCCGAGGGAAGAACAGTTCAGGAAGAACGGTGCTGATGGTGCCGGATATACGCCAGACAAGTGAGGATTCCGCCAATATCATCGTTCATCCCCTTCGCACTTCTGCAACTCGATTTCTCCCGTGCTGCTTACTTCCCTCAAACGTGGTCTGCCTCGCTGGGCTAGCCCCTCCTCGAGATCTTCGTTGTCCCCGAAAGCGACGTTGTGCTGCCGCTTCCTCTGGACAATTGCGGGAGGGGCCCCGGGAGGTGTCGCGGACGGCATATCGACATTGTCGATGAGCGGGCTGAGCGGGATGTCCGCAGCACTCGGTAGTGGGATGGGGGGTATAGTGGGGACCTCGTCGTCTACGAAGGACGTCATCCAGTCGTCCGCATCGACCTTGAACAACTCGGAACGGCCGAGGATCCCGGGTGAAGATGATTTGGAGAGTGTATCAGAGTAGGCAACGTCGCGGGGAGGGCCGAAGAGCCCGGGCGACGTGGAGTCCGGGACAGGAAGAATTGGCTGTACCGAGGGATGCGTCGGGGATGGGTTCCAGGTAGCCCATGACTGGACGGAAGACGCGGGGCTGAGGTTGGGATCCGGCTGCCAGATCCCGGGTGAAGAAGATGATTTGCGGAGTGTGGCAGAGTAGGGATTGTCGCGGGGGGACCGAGGGCCGAAGAGCCCGGGCGACGCGGAGTCCGGGACAAGAAGGATTGGCTCTACCGAAGGAGGCGTGGGGGCGATGTTGGGATCCGGCTGCCAGGTAGCCCATGACTGGACAGGAGGCGTGGGGGCGATGTCGGGATCCGGCTGCCAGGTAGTCCATGACCGGACGGCAGCTCGAGGATCGGGGGCGGGGCTGAGCTGCCGGGGCGAGTGGTGTACGAATTGGCCGTTATACGACCCTGCGGAGCCGGGGGGGGAGCCAGGGTGGCCCTGCCCCGGGTGCAGGAGGGACGGGGAGCGCGAGAGGGAGTCGCGCCCGGGGGAGTTGTTGTGCGAGGACGAGGAGGAGAAGGAGAGGGACGGGGGGACGGGGGATTGCGAGTACGCGGAGGCGGCGGAGGAGTGCGAGTTTGAGTAGACTGAGACTGCAATTCGATCAGTGAGAAGAAAAACGAGAAGAGGGAGGAAACACTAACCCGAATTGTCCCAATCACTCGCCCCACTCCCGCTCTGCGCGCTGCTCCCTGTCGAGCTCACGCTGCTCCTCCTTGCAATCGCGCCTCCCGCCTTCTTCACGCCCCCTGCTGCCGGACCCTGCTTCGGGCTGGTCCCCACGCCATTGCCGCCCTTCCGCGCCTTATTCATCGGGCGTAGCTCATCGAACCTCAGCGGGCGCGCGCGCAGGTGCGTCCGCTCATACAGCCCGCACCTGTTGCACACGATCTTGCCCGGGTTGAGCGTACTGCGGCGCCAGCTCGGCGGCTCGGTCGTACGGCAGGTGAAGCAGCGGCGGCGGAGGTACTGCGTCTCCTTGGACACGGCGTCGTCCGTGTACTGCACGGGGACGCCGTGCGGGTTGAGCGAGTAGCCCGGGTGGTGAAACCATTTTGTGTATGCTGTAGGTACGCGTCAGTCGCTTGAACTGAAAAAAATAGCATCATTCACTTTTGCCAACGTCTATGATTCGTACAAACAGTGTCAGCACATGTAATGCCATGCGGGCATGCCAGAACACACCATTTCCGAAAATTCGGTGCTCGATGGCTGTAATGGATGGTAAAAGTGGCCACTCTTGCAATGAACGGCGAGACCTTGAACTGATACTCTCATCCCAGTCTGCGACAGCATCTGCTGACTTCGCCCCGATAGGCCTAACAAGGCGCTGGATGACTTGAGAAATGTTGGGACGATCGCTCGGCGTTGCTTGCCAACAGTCTTGGAGGAGCCGCCAAAGATCGTCGTCTACAGGTACTGTGTCCGGACGAGAAGGACGAAGGCCTTCCAGCACCTTGATGGTAACTGTTATATCGCGAGAAATCTCGAAAAATGGTGCTTTTCCAATTAATATCTGTCATCCAAATATTCAAATGGGATGGGTTTAGGCAAGGACGTGAACATACCTCGTAACAAACACTACCGAATGCATAAACATCCGAACCAAAATGGTTAGGGATCTCCGTCGATAAGAGTTCGGGGGCTTGATATCGAGCAGTTCCTCCCTTTGGACTTGCGGTCGAATGCGTGAATCGCAGAGTCACCGCCTCGGCGATGGACGCTAGGCCGAAATCAGCAACGCAAGCACGACAAGAAGGCGTAACTAGGACGTTCATCTGCAGATTTGTGAGTACACAGCACAGGGACTTGACAAAGGTAACGTACTCCCTTGAGATCTCCATGCACGATACGATTTTCATGCAGGTACTTGACACCCATGGCTACATCCAACATCTAGCGCATCAACGTTAGACACTCGAAAGTATTATTGGAAACAGTGCCCACAAGAGAAACACGATCAGTATCCGGCGGCGCGTTTCTCAGAAACTCTATAATATGTCCATTCGACATCCACGGCGACACAAGGCAGAGCCGGTTTTCTAAATAGTACAACCCAAAGAAGGGAAGTAAATTCGGGTGAGAAAGCTGGCGCCAAATGAGAGCTTCGTGACCGAATTCCTGTAATGGCATGAGAGGTATATCCTCAAAGTGGGGTTCGGATCTCATTTCACCCGCAGTGCATCCCTCGTATCGGCGTCTCGGAACAGTCTCATGATTTTGACGGAAACACTCTGTCCACGGACCAAACCCTTCCATATGTCGCCGAAACCCCCAGCCGCCACTTGCTGACCGACTTTCACCAGGCCAGTAAGAGGAAAACACGTGGGATGCAGTCCTGATGCACGCGAAAGCCGCTCCAGAGCTTTAGACAGTCGTGGTCTTGCTGATGACTCGGGAAGTGAATCCAGCAACTGATAGACAACATTAGGCCCAAAACAACAAGAAACGGTGGGGTGGACATACATCCTGAAGCAGATCAAGAAGTAGTTGGGCAACGTCTCCACGACAGGCCAAGAAACTTTTGTAGCTTTCGGAATCTCGAAAGATCGCGACCAGTCGATCCTCAAGATCGCAAAGATCTTGGGACAAACATTGAAAGATCTCCTCCGCGAGGGCATGGTTGGTCCGTTCAAGCGAATCCTAATGCGGGATGAGTCCAGAAGTAGCAGCCAAGTGACGGGGCGAACCCGCAATCGTGTGGAATCCATCGCGTCCTGCACAATGCCGAACAATAATTTCACGATGGAGTGGTAGCTTGCAAGGCTCTCTAAAACATCCCATCGCATCCATTGCTGCACCATGTACCGAATTTGGATGATGTATCTGGAGGTCCAGTTTATACGTATCCGCAATAGCAACTGCAGACACACCTTTGCGGAGGTTGTAGCAGTAGAGAAAATACCCAGGTTATGAAATTCTGCCGGTGTTCCATGAGTCTTGAGTTAAGCATTCCACCCGTAGCACGAACCTTGGGCATCTTGAGAGAGTCTATCCATTCTTTTTCGACCGGTTGGAGAACCGTTGGAGTCGAGGTTGCACTACTCGAGCTGGGCTCGGCCATTGACCGGAGTTCGGCCATAGATCCAGGTCGACGATACATGTATTTAGAACTAGGCCAACCTTCGCAAAGTTCGCGAACTCAAGATGAGGAGACGCTGAGGCACGAAGGTTTCGAGGAAATTGGTCTCTGGGACCAATAACAGCCTCGTTCCAATTATTAGGGTCTATCACAATAGCGGATTTCGCTGGATTTCGACGTTGATTTCGACGTTGATTTCGATTCTGATTTCGCTGCTGTGTGACACGGAGAACGCCGAAAACCAACGTTTTCATCAAAGCCATCAGTGTTTCAATCATCTGCTCATCATCGTGTCAGCTCGCGCCCGTCGCCTCCCGCCCATTGGCCACCCCGATGAGCTTTCTTATCTGCCTTTCGGGCCTTTATCATGTGGCGCACTCTGTATGATATGGCCAGGATATAACAGAGTTCATAGCTTGTATAATTGGTTCGTGTGAAATGCTTTTGGTGTTTGCAAATTATAACGGCGGGATCGGTGGCGGAAGCGGTCGGGGGAGGTGGGCGGGCACCGAGCCAAGGATGCCGGGTGAAGATCTGAAATCTGAGAGATCCGAAGTGTCAGCGCTGTCGGTGGTCACATCAAGTCACGCAAAATTGGCGTCGAAATCCAGCGCGAAATCAACTCGAAATCAAGGTCGAAATCCAGCGAAATCCGCTACTGTGATAGACCCTAGTCTTGGAGCTGTGCATCGCAATCCGGCCAGTCTGTCAGTTGTATGTAACCGGAACCAGCAAGGAACCAGCCTTCGGCCAGCACGGAGTCCCGAGCAACATCCCATTGCCCAACTTCCAAACACAACCACAACTTCACAACTTCGGCCTCGAACCGTTTAGTTGCGATACCCATGCTTCCAAAGAACCACCCTGCAAGCCTCCAAAAAGAAAACCTTAACCGCAGACCGTCACGCCTTCGTCTTCTTGATTGGTCATTGAGCTTGCCTTTGCCTTGGCCTTTTCCTTCCAACTCTCGCTGCTCCTCCCTTGTCTCCTCCACGCACCCTTACGCATTCCAGCTGCCCACAATCCATCGACTCTGAGTCGGCAACGTTCAACCCTGACTCAGAGGTGACTGCGCACACACCCGCATTATGGTTTGCTTTGCATGGCCACACCCACGGCATGACACCCCCTCCTTCCGCTGCGGGGGCCGTCAATATTTCAACGGTCTCGCTCCGTACGGTGTAGATTTGCGTTTGTGGCTGCAAGAGACAAACTCGATTCCTCGTGAACTTGAACGAGCATTTAAACGTCCATCTTCCACTTCCCGCGTCGGGGGCGACAACTCGACTCAACAACTTCGCGAAGCCGTCGTCGCTAGACATGCCTGTTACTGATCAGCGACGTTCGACACCAGCGGGATCGAATATACGGGTCCCTTGCCTGCAGACGCGCATATCAAGTCGAGCACGTCGAGGGTAGATTGACTTGGGACGCCAGCTTATATGCGATTCGAAAGTATTCATTTGAACACTCCTGCGAGCCTTGGACCCTACACTCTACTATATGATACTACTTGTGCAGTGGGCACCCTGCTTTCGCTCAATTCGAGATAGGACAAACGCATCACTGCACTATTCTGCAGCTAGTGTGGGGCTACACCAATCAAGTTCAAGGACGGGTCAAGATATGCGACTCGTTCTCCCTCATCCAATTCTCGGGGAGTGACTTCCCATCTAATAGCGTCCCATACCAGGTTCCCGCCACCGTGCTGCTGCGCCTTTTTGCCGAATTTCTGCTTACTCGTCATCGCAGCCTATCGCTATTCTGCGGTTAATGGCACTCCTCCACCTGTTCTTGATCTCTCTGGAGGCTGCCGGCTCATTTTCTCGGACGACTCTCTCGCAGCGTAGTTTGGGTCGTCTCCGATACTGAGATCTTGTACCATCTCATTGTTCCGGATTCACTTGTCGCATCGCGACACCCGGCATTCGTCTCGAAGAAACCATATCAAGGTAAAAATGCCTAACTACACTCTCAAAGTGCTACGGATTGCTACCATAGTGCTGCGTAGTCAAGTAGTGGTGGTTTTATTCTTGATGCAGCGAGCTTGTTTCGGTCTGAACTCAGCGGACATGCATATGGCGCCAAGGGTTTAGTGTTCTGGATGCTGGAGCTCCTGGGGACCACTGGCTCGCATTATTATTACTGAGCAATCATCTCCGTATCCATTGACAATGGCCAAACCAGCGAGCAATTTTTTCCACCCTCTCGGTGCTTAGTTCGCAATCCGCACTTTATAGAGCCTTCTTCCCTCGTAGCTTCTTCCTTCTCCTCGCTGGCGCCGTGGTTCGCGTCTCTGCCTCTGGCGTCGTCTGCCAGTCTTCGGGCGGATCACCTACCACCTCCGACGCCAGGGTGATGGCCAACCAGATGGACGGAAACGGCGGTTTGGCGTGCAACGACGTCAACGCCCCGCCGGGCTGCACCCAGATCTGGCGCGTCGGTACTGCGGCGGGTGGGTATCAGTGTCCAGGGCTGACATTTCCTTCTAGCGAACCTCTGCAGAGGCGATGATGGCTGCATCTCGTTCAATGAAGCCGCCCAAATCGTTCAACAGATCGCGGATGAGTGCTCGTCTAACGGGCTTTCAGGAGGGCTTTTCGATTGGGGCGATCGGGTGTACCACCTCGACTTGTACCACGCGTGAAAGAGTGCCCCACGGGATCGTAGAGGCTGAGACCGTGCATCTGTCGTCTTTCGGCGGAGCATCGACTTGTTTAACTGATAAAGAGGCTGCCATTGTGTACTCCGATTAATTTAAATTCATGCTCCACAGGACGTGTCGTCCCGAGCGAGATAGTACGCCAATCGATGCACGGATACCGGAGTAGGCATGTATTATTAGTCAGTCGTACGGGGGTGTCCTCGATGCTCGGAGAACGACGTTCCGGTATAATTGGTGCAGAAAGCATTAATACACTCTGCATACTGGGACCGATTCTTCAATTATGTGCATGTACTTTGTGTTAACTAGGTGTTGCTCCTTAGCCAGAATTCAATTGTGTTACAAATCTGGATTTGACCCAAGTTGCCAAATGACCATGCGACTTGACAAAAACTGAGCCAATCGTTCCCCGCGTTCGTCTCAGAATATTGTGAATCCAGATAGGCTTGGCTTATCCTGGCAAAACTTCTGAACCGCCCGTTCCTCACTTTTATCCCTCAAAATATCTTAGATTAGCGTTGTGAACTTGATATGACGATCAGCCATTCACTCGAGACAGGGCGACAAATACCGTATATGTATACACACATATCCAAGCCTCGCTCAGAAACAGCCCCATCTATCCATCATTTCACTCATCCGCAGCCGCAGCCCTCTCCGCATCGCGCTCCGCCGGGTCCGTCTGCGTCTGCTTCACAGGCTCGGCCGCAACCGTATCAGGTAGCGAGAACTCTTCCATGGGCAGTACGGAGAGGAAGATGCCTACTGCGAGGCCCTGTGAACGGCATTCAGCTCGTACGTTCATAAATACACCAGGCCCCTCCCAGCTCAAGAGAAGAGAGGAAAGGAAAGGACGCACAATATGACAATAGAACACCGTCCGGAGCGCAAGCGCCCAGCTCGTCGTTGCCTGGTGCCGGAGGTCTGCGGGCAGGGTGTGGATGTATGCCGTCGAGTCGAGGATCTTGAGGACGATCTGTGTTCTTGTGGTGTCACTAGGCGTCCAGTGAAGAAACGAAGCACACGCACGTCCTCGTCCAGGATGCGAGCGCGGAGGTTGCGTGCGAGGAGAGACTGAGTGAGGGTCGCGGAGAGGGAGACGCCGAGGACTTGACCCGTGGTGCGGAAGAGGTATGATACTGGCGAGGAATGAGTGAGTCGAACACGGCAAATCACAAGGCTTACTTCCGGTCGCGAGCGGTATGTCTTCGCGGGGGACACTCGCGATGAGCGCGAGCAGCGTCGTCGTTAGCACAGCTGCGAAGCCGAAACCCTGTGCGGCGTGAGCATCCAAATGGTGGTTGACAACACGCAAGACGCACCGACGGCGCTAGGGTGATATAGAGCACCCACTCTGGAGTGTCGAGATTCCAGGACGCAAGGATAAGGTTGGCAGCGACAAGGAACAGGCTCGAAATGGCTTGGAACGTCCAGTAGCGGCCGGTCTTGCGCATGTACAAACCTGCGATGAGGGACCCGATTGCGACAAAGACCGAATTGGGGATGAGGTGGGCACCAGCATCAGCAGAGGTGCGAAGTCGCACTGCAGTGAAATACAGGGGTGTATTGTACAGGGTGGAGAATGTGAGTACTGCGATGAGAAAATTGTTGAGGGCTACAAAGCCTGGTGTTCTCTGAAAAGTGTAAATTGATGAGGGAGGTGGTAAAGAGAAACTGTACGCGTTTGAGCATAGTAATGGGCATAACAGGCTCGGCGGCAAATTTAAGCTCCACAACCAAAAACAAGGAGGCCAATACGGCGCTACAGATACACTAATCAAGGCAGAAAATTGCTGCGAATAAATGGACATACGAGACCGTCAAGAACCCCCAGACGTGGGGATCGTCCCAGTTGTAGCCAACAGTTGACTTGAAATGTATGCCCAGGAGGAAAGTCAAAAGAGCTAGAATAAGGCTCACAGACCCAGCATAGTCGATTCGTTTGAGCTTGGTAAAATGTTTGTGCCTGCTGCAGCAAGCACCGATTCAGGCTCCCGGATCTTGAGGTACAGCAAGAGAAAACCAAAGACCAGAAATGGCGACTGGCACAAGAATGCGGCGCGCCAGCCGATGGTATCGCCGAGCCAACCGCCCAGAGGCGCACCAATGGCGCCGCCGAGGCCGAAGAGAAGATTCCCGACTGTCAGCAAAGATCAGGGTCAAACTTTGAGAATATGGGATGGAATACCCACACCCTTGGTAGAGCCCTCGACTCTTCAAGGGCACCGAGTCGGACATGATGACGGATCCAACGACGGTCATTCCACTTCCCCCCATTCCTGCAATGGCCCTGCATGCAACAAGTTGCCACCTTTCAAAAGTTAGCCGTGGTAGGACTTGGGACGCGTCCCGGCGTACATATTTTGAGCGAAACCACATAGGATCGTACCCACGCTGAACAATGTGCCTGCAAACAGCATGCTGGGCCGTCGGCCCAGAATATTTGCTAGTCGACCTAGTCCCGGATAAAGATATTTATTTATGGAAGCAACCGGCGTCAGACATACCATATAGTGGGGTGAATGCACAAAGTGAAAGCAAGTACGCCGTCCCAATCCAAGAACTGAGTTGCATGGACTCCAATGAGGAACCAATGGTGCTAATGAGTGTCGCAACAATGGTGGCATCGAGAGACCCTATGAAAAACAGGCTTAGGAAGAAAGGAACGCGTCAGAATCGGAGATATCGTCGAGTAGGAAGTGAGAAGATCGACACCCAAATTTGGGTCTAGCCTAGAGTAGGCTTGACCAAAACCTCGACATACCTCCAAATCCCCGTCATTAACAGCGCAAAATCGCTGTTCGACACCTCTGCGGGACCTTTGGGGATGAGGGGGGTTCGCTCAGTCGCCATTGCAATCGACGTGGAGGCAGAAGAAACAGCTCGGTGATTCGCCAGATCTGTCGTGACTCGCGAAGGACCGGGTTGTTGTACTGGAGGCCGCGCTATACTATGGTTCTCTGGCGCGGTCTTTTATAACGACTCAAGATCCGCAAGAATTGCCTCACTCTTACCCTGCATCGTCTGGTTCTTAGCTTCGTGGGGATATCAAATTCCGTCCGTGGTCTGCTTTTATGCCGGAATGTGTCTACGTCTACTGCAAATGAATGCTCGAAGGCCCCGTGGACGGGTCACCCCTTCACCGCGTGCAAATGAGCGCACATTGCACAATTGATACCGAAGGCAAGTCCAAATCAATCTGCGCACCGCACCGAAAGCGCAGAACCTTGTCTCCTCTCGACCTTCCAGCAGGAAGTTTCATAACCCCAGATCAAGAGCCACACCTCCTCCAGTGCAGGGCACCTTTGGGCCAGGCTGCGAACATAAGACGCGATAACTTCAGGCGACACCCTTTTTGGATTGCTGTCTGCTGGGAATACTCCAAAGCAATGGGAATCGTGGGCGAGCCAGATAACCTGCAGCTTCGCAAATGGACTGAAGAAATCTGCGAGCTCGTCGGGACCCCAGGACCACACAAAGGGCAAGAACCCGCGCCAAACCTCAAGCGACGAGCCGCAGATCTCCCCCAATCTGCGGATGAATGAAGGGATCCAGTCCCGCTCCTCGTCGGCTGAGGCGAAGAAGTCGAAATCCAATTCCTTCAGTCCCCCCAGGCATTTCCTGAGCCGTCCCGACCCGATTTCATCGAGCATCCGCTCTATTTCGGCTCGAGGATTCTCGATTCGGCCGACGCCGATGGTGAGGTCGGCGAGGGAGCGAGAACACTACATTTTTTGCCCTGGCCATCGACTCCACATTCCTGCAGTGCCCTTTGAACACGCGCAGGTTGGGCAGACAGGTTGGTGGGAGGGAATCGTCGCTACCAAAAACCAAGGCGGTGGGGTTCACCTCTTGACGACTGGAGTATTCCATGGCCAGGTCTTCCAGAGTTTCGCTATGCGCCAAAATGAAGTCATGAAATCCCGGGAAAGAAGTGATCCCCTCATCCCAAGTGCCTGAGGTGAAGGATCGAAGAAGGGGAAAGCGCAAGGCAAAGAATGGCAGGGCCAAGTCGGGCTCGATATACATAGCGGAAAGCGACAGGGACGTTAAGGTGGACGTCGAATTAGAGAGCAATTGTAGGCATCGTGGGGCAAATTCCTCTAGGAAGAAAATCAAGAAAAATAGAAATAACGAAACAACTGGAATCACCATGGTAGTCGACTTCTGAATAACATTCGATACTTTTCAAGTTCACGATTCGTCCGAACTGATCTGGCGAGAAGGGATAGAAGCAGAATGGTGATGGAAAATGCAGCTCCTCGACAGGCAGGCAACACAATGCCTCGATGAATTCCGCCTTCATATCGTCGTCTGCCTCACGAAAGACATTCCCGAGGATGGTAAGCCTCTTCAGCAGCGACATATTTTTCAAGGACGCGGTGTGCACCAGAATTGGAGTGTCAGTAATTTCAAACTCCGACTCTGCTGCCGCATCCAGAGTCAGCGTCCTGACACTGCGCGCTAAATCCACGTCGCGAGCGAGGAGTGAAAATGTGTCCACTGCAGAAAGGTTGGGTACGATGTCTAAGTCTTCGGTCGAGGTTTTTAGTGTCAAGTCGCGGTACAGCATAGGCCGTGCAATTGACATGAGCTGAGAACAGGTCTCGCAGACCATGGCAAGGTTTTCAAGGCCAGATGACGCGACGAAATACAGGATTTCGCACCAGGTCTCGATCGGAAGCGATTCCCAGCTGAACATGGTCAGCCAGGTGGAGGTGGTCGAAGACAGAACGCCCAAACCGCGTAACAGGGGCGGAATGATCCCATCGGCGCTCTGGCACTGCCATTCGATCCGCTCTGTTGTGACAATCTAATGCAAACGAAACTCAGAGGGTACCTCGTACAAATGAGTAGAACATTTATGGCGTCTCCGACTCTTCTTGAGCGACCCAAAGCGCCTGTCACTGAGACAGAATAAAGATTGACAGTATTGCATACATTGGATGTGATACGGCCTGGCCTGCCTACAAGGGAAGGCGGTGGATGGAAGCAAGGGCCCGGGCCCTGGAGCACGAATGCGCGCGAGTACGAGGGACCACGGGCTTGAGCGGCGTATACAGCGGCGCGACGTGTTGGTGGTCCGAAGTGTGAGGCTGGGCTTGAATCGCACGACCTCGCCGATCTTGGAGATGCGTTGTATGCAGTGAGATGCGAGGCGCATCACGACGGATCGAATTCTCAGCGTCAGAATGCAGGGCCGAACGCGCACAATCTTCAAGACGATTCTCGATGGTGGTGATGGATGGCAATAGTGGCCAGTCCTGCAAAGAACGACGGCATTTTGAACTGATCGTCTCGTCCCAATCAACGGCAGCATCCGTTGGCCTCGCCCCGATGGCAGGACCAACAAAACGCTCAACAATCTGAGAAGCGTTAGGTCGATCACAAAACTGTTTTTTCCAGCAGTCCTGCAGTAGCGACCAAAGACCATCATCAAGAGGCCTTGTTTCTGGTCGTGAAGGACGGAGGCCTTCCACTACTTTCAGAATGACCATCCCATCGCGAGGAAACTCGGAGAATGGGGCTTTTCCGGTCCATATCTAAGCCTTCCATCAGCAGGAGGGCTCGAGGCATGGGCATAAATGTACCTCGTAACAAACACAAGCGAATGCGTATACATCTGAGCCGTAGTGATTCTGCATTTGTTCCATGTGCAACTCGGGAGCTTGGTAGCGCAAAGTTCCTCCCCTGGCACTGGCGGTCGAATGCGTAAATCGCAGGCTCATCGCATCAACGATGGCCGAGAGACCAAAGTCAGCAACACAAGCTCGACGCGAAGGAGTAACCAGGATGTTCATCTGCAGATCGGTGAGTATCACCAGCTAGAAAGGGTTACCACGAAAAGGCGACTTACTCCCTTGAGATCTCCATGCACGACGTGCTTCCCATGGAGATACTCCACACCCATGGCCACGTCTAACATCTACGGCACAAAAGTCAGATACTTGAAAGCATTACAGGAAATCGTACCCACGAGAGAAACGCGATCAGTATCGGGTGGCGCGTTTGCCAGAAACTGGAGAATGTGCCCGTTCGACATCCAGGGTGATATGAGGCAGATCTTACTGTCCAAATAATGTAGTCCAAAGAAGGGAAGTAAATTTGGGTGGGAAAGCTGGCGCCAAATAAGAGCTTCACGGCCGAATTCCTGTGAGACAATGAGATATGTTACTTGAATCAATGGTGTAGGTGATATCACCTGCGCCGCCGCCCGAACCTCGTTATCTTGAAACAGTCTCACGGTTTTAACGGCGACGATCTGTCCCCGGACCAGCCCTTTCCAGATGTCACCGAAAGCCCCAGCTGCTACTTGTTTCCCTTTGATCTGGACGTCGGTGAGAGGAAAGCATGTAGGATGAAGTCCTGATGCGCGCGAAAGCCGTATGAGAGCTTTGGACAGTCGCGACCTGGACAATAACTCGGGCAGCGAATCCAAGACCTGCCGGAAGTTAGACACGGCGGAGGAGCGGTGAGGTGCATACATCTTGGAGGAGATCTACGAGCTTTTGTGCAAGGTCGCCCCGGCAAGCCAAGAAATTTCTGTACGTTCGGGATCCCGGAAGATCGAGAGCAACTGGTCATGGAGAACATGAACGTCTTGGGATAGACATTGATAAATATTCTCAGCATGGCTACCCTTGGGCCAATCCTAATGCGATATGAAGCGAAATATCGGGAAATAAGCTAGGCGTACCGGCATAGCCCCCAGGACGCCGAACAATGTTTCCATGGCGCAGCGGTAGTTCGCAAGACTCTCTAATGCATCCCACCTCACCCATTCTTGAATTAGGTCTCGGATTTTCGTGATTTGCCTACGCATCCGGTTCATAGTTATCCGCAATAAGACGAAGTACACAGACACACCCTTGCGACGGCCGGAGAAACAAGGAGAATACGTAGAGAATGAAGTTCTGTTCAAATAATTAGTTATTTGTTTCGCTCGCAATATCACGAAGCGAACTTGGGGTATTTTGAGGGAGTCCATCCATTCCTTCTCGACATAGTCGAGGATTCCCTTTCGGGAGTGCACTAAATGGGAACTAATCGTCGCGACTGGGGCTGGGGATGAAACATTAGGCTGGCAGATTGCGGTGGTTAAAGCCACACCAATTGAATGGGCCATACTTGAGCACGCAGATGGCGCTTAAGGCTAGATTGAGATCCAGTAAAGCTTTCGAGTTTGAGGGAGAGGAAGTCAAGTCCACACCACATAGTCTGCATACACCTACAACATATATGGCTTCCAAGTTTTTCGCAGAAAGCTGGCTCTTGGTATCCAATGAACCAAGTTCGTTGCGATCCAAAAGGCGCGCAGCAACTTGAAGTTGCGATCCCGATCCATATTCACGGAAAAATAAGTCGCGGTAACAAGGAAACAAGTTCTCTTGCAGATAAGCCAGCACGGCGCATCAAGGGGCGATCTGGCATGCGTCGGCAGCAGTATGTTGGTGTTTGGCAACGGAATCCGATGCCCTATCCACTGCGTTTTTTGCGATACCTGGACCACGTTTGCACCATCTATAAATATCATGGTATCTTTCATCTCTTCGGTGAGCATTCTCCTGGGCAGAAATCAGCAAAAAAGTTACTATGTGTTCCACCGGGATTACTGTTCAGGTGACGCGTGACGCCGCGAGCCTGTGAACTGAACGGTGACGGCGGGGATTTTCTGGCCATAATAGGCAATAAAATGTTAAAAAAATCCGGTCCGGCGAAGCCGGACTGCCATATATAGTAAATTTCTCGTGATTGCCGAGAAATGAACACTTGGTCGGATTATTACAGTATTCGTGAGTCACATGCAAGTCACATAGTCTCATGCAGAAAAAATGGAGTGGATGGGGATTTCTGAGGTAGAAGTAGATGAGTATAGAGAATACGAGGGTAGCAATGCAATTAATTTTGGGGCAATGGGAGACTCAGCAGGTGGTGAAAGATTCATCAAATCCCTATGCCAAACACCAACATACTGCAGGGGGTCCAGATCACCCCTTGATGCGCATCTGTGTTGACGCAACGTTGAGGTGGTTGACAATGATTGTCGTTCCCACGGAGAAGGGGGTAACCAAAAACGGTGATTGTTTGGCTGGAACAAACATTGCCCGAATGCAAGCAGTCACCTTATAATATCACTCTGCGGAGATAAACGAAAGGAAAGTGGTCATAAGCATGTATCCGAACATCCTCTATTTTTTCTGACTCCTTGCAAAGGATTCCAGCGAGTGCTTGGCGAGTGCCGGAAATATCTATTATTATCCGGCTCGTATTGATGGATGCCACGATCTTTTTTTTTGTTTCTTTTTATAAGGTTATTGGGATGTTTGTAGTAGTACGGGTACAAAGTCTGCAGAAGCATTCCATGATCCGTCGTAAAAAGCACACACGCACTTGCGCACCACCATCTGAGTTGCTGGGATTTCACCAGTCGTTGCCGTCGAGGGTGTCCGAGCCGAAATTAGCTGGCCAATATTTCCGATGGTTGTGTGGGATTCGAACCCACTGCCACGATCTTCTCCTGATCAAGCACCTTTTTAGTTGAAGAAAAGACTTCGTTCGCTAGGCTAGGATTGACCAAGGGGAACTCGGGATTCCCTATATGGAAGGAGAGGGGGAGGGTCGAAAAAAACTTTTCGACCCTATGTACTTATTTCGAATCCCGAGTTCCCCTTGGGATTGACGAGTACAGTAAAGATCTGAGTAAAATCCGGTGGTCGCGTGCCATCATTCCATCACAGATCCACCCGAGCGCCTTGCAAAAGAAAGGGCTCAAACTCGCTCATATTTCATTGGAAAATTCTCTAAAAATCGTTTTCGACACCCTTAATTAGTATAACAAACTTCCGTAAAAAAACCCGGCACTTTGGGGGAGTTTGGGAGAGAAAGCGAGCCCCCCATCAAATAATTCAAACTCCGAGGCGGTTCGTACTCGCTTGTACTCGTCAATTCCAGGCTTCCAGCCTCTATAGTATACTTACGTGATCTGAACGACTATCTTCAGATTTCACGCCCGGTAGACTATAGAGGCTGAAACGAGCCTATTCGTTTACATCGAAAGCTACCTCAGCATGCACCTGTCCGCAAAAAAAGGCAGTCTCCAGGACCTGGCGTTACGATAAGCGCTCCCTTACGAGTCCTTGTCACCCTCAACTACGTCGCTACCTCACCTTGGTTTCAAGCAACCGCGGGCCGTGCAAGTATAATTCATCCTCCGGATCTTCCTCCTCCTGGGCCAATCCATCCCACGCCCGGCGCCGCCAATTTCGTCGCTCGTCTAATCTTACTCTTCAAATTAATCATTGTCGAAAGTTTTTAAATCCTCAAACGTTCTGAGTCCCAACTCTGGAAGCGCTCGTCAAGCGCCAAAGCTTCATCAGTTCGCTGCCGTGCTTCACGCCCAACGTTTCTCACTGCCTCTCAGATTCCACGAAAAGGTCTGCTGGTGCAACACTACTGAACTCGAGGCTGTCCCTGGGAGCAAGTAACGACTCGGAATCTATCTTGAAGTTTCGAGGGCTAGCAATGGCTTTCTCTTCCTGTCGTCGAATTTCAAATCTCTCGCCGTCTGCTTTTGCTGTCCGGTTCCGATCGGGATTCGTGCCTCTTAAGTAAGAAACTACCAAAGGCTCCGCCGGAATACTAATGAACTCGGAGCTGTATATGGGAGCCGGAAGGTTCAAGCCTGCCGCCCAACCTCAAACTCCCCAGCCAACGGAAAATTACTGCCGTCACATCCGGTTCTGCCAGTCGGTCGGCCTCAAGACATCCTCCAAAGCAGCTCATAATACATGCCTCTCCTATCGCCCGAATCCCCCGCGTATTGGCTGTGATGTGTCTTTCCTTGCCGTGGCCTCCTCGCATTCCCCAACAAACACACTGCAACCCCGATGACCACGAAGGCTGGATACTCCGAGTGGATTTTAGCTGGCCTTTCCTCTCAAGCCCTCCAGAATCCCTTCGAACCCTGGCCGAAGTGTCAAAAACCTTCTTAGGTCTTTTACGCGGTTTAAACATTTACAGGTGAAGAGCTCGTTTCTCCCGATATGTATGTGCCAATTTACCGTTTTGCACCGCCCCGTTATCAGAGGTTGTCGGATTTAATGCTAAATTTTTTATTTGTTCCGGCGTCTCTGCCATCCGAAATAACCATGACCAGGTGGCTACTACGATAGTGACCACTGATGCTGACCCGAATATCCTTCCATGAATCTTGATGCTTTCGCCATTCACATAAAAGTTTGCCTAAAGTCAATGGCGTACAAATTGTCGTTGCGTCGGACATTTTAGACTTTGGTATTGTCTTTTCTAAGAGAAAAATCGAAAAAAAAACCCTTGAGTACGGGCGAGTTGACGGCATTCAGTGCGTTCAGCCTTGCCAGTAAAGTACATCCTTTCTCGGATCGCCGGTCCTGTCCGAATTGGAATTTTCATGATTTGTAAGCCCAGGTGCACCGCTCATCGATTCAGCCTTAGCCATCGTGTCCGGTGGTCACAAAGCCCTTTCATCTCCCTCCCGCTCCTCCTGCCCCGCCTAAAAAACACGTACGCCTCTTAAAAACCAGGACATCACTGTCTTACAAAGCCACGCCTATCTCCGACTCCGAACAGTTCTTTTCCCTCCATCTCTCGGTCCCCTGTAATCCTTGGACCACAACCCCTCCGGACGCCTGAATTCTTCACGATTCATTACGACCTTTGACCACGGAACTTGGGTGCTTTTGCTCATATCATCCCTCAAATGGACGTGGTCCCAGATATCGATTTGGACTCTGTAATTGATCGACTACTTGAAGGTGAGCTGTCGCTTTACTTCGGCGAGGCGCTATGCGATATTGGGATGGGTCTGTCTGCGTGGGCGTTCAGACGTGGCGGTTGTGGATCCATGGCGGGTGCGCTTGTGGAGCCATAGTTACCCTCCTCGACGCTGCAGCGTGTCAAGGGCCTGGCACATCGGAGACGGCCTCCGGAGCTGCGCTAGCTCTACGTATCCTTTTCAACAAATCGCTAACAGAATCCAATGCCCTTATTAGTGCGTGGTAACCGACCCGGCAAACCCGTGCAGCTACAAGAATACGAGATCAAATATCTGTGCACGAAGGCACGAGAGATCTTCATTAATCAGCCCATTCTTCTGGAGCTAGAGGCACCAATCAAGATATGTGGTACGCCCCGACTCAGTTTCGCATGCTTTGTGCAATCTTGACATCTCAAAAGGCGACATCCATGGTCAATATTACGACCTTTTGCGCCTGTTTGAATACGGTGGCTTCCCCCCGGAGGCAAACTACCTCTTCCTGGGCGACTATGTCGACCGAGGGAAACAGTCCCTGGAGACCATATGTCTGCTCCTGGCGTACAAGATCAAGTACCCTGAAACTTCTTCATACTTCGCGGAAACCACGAGTGCGCGAGCATCAACAGAATATACGGGTTCTACGACGAATGTGTGTACTCTATCGTCTCTGATAAAACACTTTCTTACGCTAAATCAGGTAAACGCCGTTATAATATCAAACTCTGGAAAACCTTCACCGATTGCTTCAATTGCTTGCCAATCGCGGCCATTATCGACGAGAAGATATTTACCATGCACGGCGGGCTGAGTCCGGACTTGCAGTCGATGGAACAAATACGGCGGGTAATGCGGCCGACTGATGTACCAGACACGGGTGAGCTGCGGGCAGTCTTATTCAGTAGTCCCGGCTGACCTGGGAGGCTATTTCAGGGCTGCTCTGCGATCTCCTATGGTCAGATCCAGACAAGGACATTACCGGGTGGTCTGAGAACGACCGAGGAGTTTCGTTTACGTTTGGGCCGGACGTGGTGTCGCGATTCCTGCAAAAGCACGATATGGACCTGATCTGTAGAGCGCATCAGGTACGTGGATGTACCGGTCCTATGTTAGCCCAAGCTAATACTGCACTACCTATCTAGGTCGTCGAAGACGGGTATGAGTTCTTCGCGAAACGGCACCTAGTGACTTTGTTCTCGGCGCCTAATTATTGCGGCGAGTTCGATAACGCCGGCGCTATGATGAGCGTCGACGAAACGCTACTGTGCTCCTTCCAGGCAAGTTTCACCCACGTCGCGTGGAAAAATCACTGAAAGTTTGTTCCGACAGATCTTGAAGCCTGCCGAGAAGAAAGCAAAATATCCGTACGGCGGTATCAACGTCGGGCGGCCTGTAACACCTCCGCGTAAGCAGAAGAAGAAGGATGGGAAGATGGGTTAGAATCGCGGATGATGGATATCCCTGCGGGCGTCACGGACCAATACGGACTCCACTCTCGTTCCGGTCCCCGTCGTCCCACCGCCGCTCTTCTCGCTCCTTCCGGTTCTCGGCTTGTTTCTGTTTCTCTGTCCCTCATTTGGTCATTCATACCTTCCCTTTCCCCCACACTCGTTGCGTTGGTCTTTTCCGGTGGTGGTGGCGATATTCGTGTCGTGGTCCCCGTCGACGCCTCGCAGAACCGCGCGCGAACTCTCAGCTCCAGTCCCCCGGTGGCTCTGCAGGCGTCGGCGAAGCGGTGCCCCACCCACATACTCCAAAGCTGTGCGTCTACGCAATGCACTCCTGTATCTACCTACACGCCCCAAAAAACTCACCCGCCCACTCGCCATCCATCTCTATGACAGACACATAAGCATACAATGTAGTACAGTGTACCACGTCGCCACGCATGACCACTCCTCGTACTATTGCTAGCTCGCTACACTCATCCATCCGATCCACCTCCATCCACGCACGCCTATTAACTCTACCTTTACTGTACACGCTGTATTCCGTTTTCTCCGTATTTTCCCTTCGTCCCTAAATTTCTGGCTGGTCTTGCCGTACTTTTTGCAGTGTCTTTATTTCTTTGCCTTAATCCAACTTTTCTCGACCCGGGGCGGACGGGTGCCTCTAAGCAACGTCAAACTTGCTATACCGTCGGGTTTGGCGCAACTGTTCGCTGCCGCGTTCGGGACTCTTCGGACCGGTGAGGCACAGCCACCTCCTTTCACAACTTTTGCCTTCCAGCTTGCTTCATACACCCACCTTTTGCTCATGCCACCCCGGATCCCTCGCGATATTACACACGAACTGAAGACCTCTGGACGGCTTATTCGCCGGGTAAGGCAGGCTAGCCGCGCGGCCGTTTCGTCAGACACCCCAAGTGGTACCCCCCGCTCGCTATCTTGAAGACGAAAAACGGTTGATTCAGAATGTAGATCTCATGAAGACGATGCAAGACATTAGAATTCAGTTGCAGGAAGCACTATTCAAAGCCAAGCTTCACATATCGAACTCTAACCGAATGGAGGCGGAAAAGAGTTCTCAGGATCTCGAAAAGTATCACCTCACTTGGGAGTTGGACATTACGACCGTCGAGTTACTTACCGTCAAGGATCAGCTCGACGCCCGAGGCTTTCTGTCCATGTTGCCTCTCGCCATTACCCTTGCACTTTTCCGGGGCAGGTGCTGGCCGGTATCCGCCAGCGCCCCAGCTGCCAACAACGTCTCGAGGTTGCATGCACCCAGTTCAACCAGTACCCCCCGGACGTGGACTATCATGTTATCACGCTATTGGATATGTTTGTGCTCCGTTTTGAAAGCTGTACCTTCTATCGAAATGTGATGGTCAAGCTGGACCACTTTGGAGGAAACGCGGTGGCTGCTGTCGCCTATCTTGTTACTTGCAGCCACTTTCATGCCGAACGACAACTGCCGGTTGTGAAAATGATCTTCGATTATGGCGAATTAGGGTGAGTTTTATTCTGCTTTATTTAATCTGCAGTTCCGCACTAAAGACGGGTAGGAGTAAAACTTTGGAAGCGGGACGGTCGTGAGCATCCACGTATGCTTATTCCCTTTTCTGCTAAATTATAACCAAGCGAGAACACGAAGGACTCCGGAAGGAGTCCAGAATCAATTTGGAACCGTTCTAAATCACCTATCGTCGACATTATTGCCAGAGGGATTTTACCAGAGGGATGAAGCAAACCACCATGTACTCCCACAACCCGAGCAAAATCCAAAAACACGAGATTGCACCGACCTTTTTCTAAATAATAATATTTATCCCTTTCCTCTCGCTCTCCTTGGAATCGGAAACCAGCACTTTGTTCGACCGCTTGTCCAACGTGTTCTCGGAGTCATTCGTGTTCTCGGAGTCATTCGTGCAGCTTCTGAATCTTCGGCGGTGTCCTACTCTTGAATATTTTTGTAAAGAATACGAGAAGTGTAACGTCGTCAGTCGCACCCGGGATGGTGGTAAGGCTGATGGCCGTTGTGAGGCGTCCGCATCATTCATACGATGCGGATGCGAACGACGTCTAGATAAAGGATGAGCAAGCAAAAGAGAAATCGACCTCAGCATCCAAATACGGCAGCGAGACGCCAAACTCCGAATGAGGCAATATTGAATGACTATATTAATAGTGACTTGCTCTTGGTGCTATCGGTTCTCTTCAACTTTTCTCTTTTACTTGTTCCTAGACACAGGTGGAAGTTCAACGACAAATGGGACTGTTCATAACGGCGGCGATGAAGGACATCCGTAGCATACTACTACATACGGCTATGGATGTAGTATGACACCCTTATGTTTCAAATTTGGGACCGCGGAGGCAGTCCTGCTCCTCCTGCTCCTCCTGCTCCTCCTGCTCCTCCTGCTCCTCCACTGCCTGTCTCCGGGGTGGTCCCTCCACTGGCACTGTTGCTGGCATCTGGGCTGTCCTGTATTCAGGTCGCTGGATCCTGAGCAGCCGTCGCCCCACCCTGAGCAGCCGTCGCTCCGCATTGAGTCGCTTGGGTGGCAAACTGGACGAAGTACTTGGAAAAATCGTCATAGGACTGAGAATAGGGATTAATTGCGAGATAACTTGAATTGCGAACATGGCAGAACTCACGCAACCACAACTACTGGTGTTACTACCACTGGCAGCGGCTGTCGCATCCGCGCCGGGGCTCGCACCCACTCGCGGGGGTCGGGCTGATGCCAGGGCCCGGGACCCCGGGAGGAGATTGTCGGCCTTTGACCGCAGCTCCAAGAATTTGTTTCGAAGTTTCAACCTGGAAGTCATATCAACACAAGGTTTGAGTCTCGTCGGGCGGTGGCGTCAGACGCAACGATAGCGAAGACAATGAAGCTGAGGAAATTCATGCTGGATCTCTGTTGCGATGTGGATGTCGCTGAGGAGCTGCTGGATCTCAAGCGAGGCAGCCCAGTTTATATATCCGATCCTATGCGATTTCAAAGGGACAGACTACCTCGCCCGAGAGGAACCACTGGTGGATTCGTGATTCCTTTGTAGATGGAGGTTCATCGTCCATTGGTTCCTCTCCGCATCTTTCTCGAGGTCCGTATAACTCATTTCGATAGATCGGCGACTGCACGAACCATTAGAGCGACAAGAATTGATTTTATATTCCCTTAGATCGACGCTGGATTTGACTTAGATTCGACCAGGTCCGTCTTGCTGGGTGCGGGACCGTTTGAATGCGACTCTTCAGAGTGAATGAAGCCGGTGATGAACACCACGGACGAAAGGTACTGCCTATCTCTATAGTATACGTGATCCTGAACGACTATCTTCAGGAAATCGCGCAGTCCATACTATAGAGGCTGAAACGAGCCTACTGCCTATCGAGTGCAACGTATCTAGATTCTAGGACAGTGTCAGTGCTCGCATCCCGCTGCCGCGCAAGATGGCGCCTAACCCGTAGGCCACATCATTGGATGAGACCGCGGACCCGGCTGGCGAGCGATTGGTCAAATTATGGCTCGCACGATTCGATCTGAACGAGGGAGTGAATCAATTCGTAACCATTCTGAATGATAAATCAGCTATCTTCGACCTCATCGATGCCAGAGGAATGAAGCAGGCCACTACAATGGACTACTACTCCCACAGCCCGAGCAGATTCGAAACCACGAAGGGGTGAATCATTCCCTTTCTTCTTGCTCTCTTCGGGAGCGGAAGCCAGCACTTTATTCGCGCCTTATCCTACGCTGGGTCTTCCTCGTTTCTCGGAGGAATTCGAAAAATTGTTGTTGGTTCAACCAGGTCGCCGTTTACAGTCATAACCAAAATGTCAGACCACGACGTTTTCGGAGAGAGCTTACCCGGCGGCAACGGCAGTCATCTCCGAATCGGATTACTGCCGTCATGATCAATCTTCTTTCTCCCACTATTCTCGTAGCCAGTGGCTGCTATGTTTGCGGATGCCTATGTCTGCGAATGCCTGCGAAATCCGAATGGCAAAGCCCACACTAGTAACTCTTGTCGTCAACTCTGGATGCCTGCCTATCATTGTAAAAAAGATGATCTATCTTCTGTTGAGCAGTAAACCGCTCTTCGGATCGCAAACAAGCTTCTCTGATGTTCCTTAGCGGATTCATTTACATGCAGTGAAACAGCTTTCAAGAATAACTTGGAGCTCTATAGGCTACATCGATTCAGATTGATTAGTGTGCAACTACGGTCTAGATCAACTGCCCTTCCTCGACCCCGCCCCTTCCTCACTTTCGTTTTGCTCTCGTTTGCACCTCATTTCGTCCCGGACTTGATCTAAGTCGACTCCATCTCTTTCAGGTTCGGTTATGGCCGAAGGAACTTGGTCAGGCTCCGCTTCCTTCACCTTGGCTGGTCCAACTGGAGCGGTACTAGCCACCGCGGTCTCCGAAGATTCCGCGCATTCCCCCCCCACAGCATGCGGACCCTTGACATTCCCTCTCGAACAACTGTTCTCGAGTGGGTCGAAAAAGAATGGATGGACCACCTCACGATCGCCCAGGTCCGCTTCATGATGTCCGCGGTGAAAATAAATGGCTAATCTGGGAACGAACAGAACTTTATAGTCTATGCATTTTCTTTACCGCTCCAGCTGTCGCAAAGGTGCGTATACCGCTACTGTATTGTGGTTACCTATCGACCCGTCCTCCAGTCAAATTATCGAGATTCAAGACATGGTCCAGCAATGGGTGCAGTGGGATATTTTAGAGAGTCTGGCGAACTATCACTCTGTTGTGAAAACATTGTTCAGCATTCTCAAGCACACGCTAACGCGGGTGCGTCTAGTCGTTTGTCCGTTGCATAGTCATTATTCATCTCACTTTAGGATTCGCTTTGGATCAGTCATATCATCGCGGAGGAGATTTTTCAATGCCTCTCTCGAGATGTTCATGTTCTTCGCGGACAACTGGTCCTGATCTTTCATAACTCTGAAAGCTACAAAGATTTCTTGGCTTGTCGTGGCGACCTTGCCCAACGCCTCCTTGATCTTCTACAAGACGTATGTACCCGCACCGTTGTCTTTCGTGCCTAATTTCGTACATGGTAGCTCCTGGATTTGTTTCCCGAGTCTTCGGCGAGACCGCGACTATCCAAAGCCCTGGTGAGGCTTTCGCGCGCGTCAGGACTCCATCCGACGTGCTTCTCTCTCACCGACTTGCAAATTATGGGGCCTCAGGTGGCAGCTGGGGCGTTCGGTGACATCTGGAAAGGGTCGGTCCGAGGGCAGAGCGTCTCCGTGAAGATCATGCGACTCTTCCGAGACGCTGAAGTCCGGGCTGCGGCGCAGGTGTGTTTCTATCTACACCGTTGCTTCATAAAATACTCATCGTCATCGGTTCTCAAGGCATTCGGTCACGAAGCTCTCATATGGCGTCAACTTTCGCATCCGAATTTGCTTCCCTTTCTAGGGCTATATTATGTAGAAAACCGACTGTGCCTTGTGTCGCCGTGGATGTCGAATGGTCATGTTCTACAATTTCTGGAAAACTACGCCCCGCCCGACACTGATCGTCTCTCTCTCGTGAGCACTCTCTCCTCATTCCTCGAAGTGTCTGGCATTTATGCGGTATTAGATGCTGGATGTGGCCATAGGTCTTGAGTATCTCCATGGGAAGTATGTCGTGCATGGAGATCTCAAGGGAGTGAGTCGCCTTTTCGAAACCCTTCGACTTGGCCATGCTCACCGATCTGCAGATGAACATCCTGGTTACTCCTTCACGTCGAGCTTGTGTCGCTGACTTCGGTCTTTCGTCTATCGTCGATGCGATGAGCCTGCGATTTACGCATTCGACCGCGAGTGCCAGGGGAGGAACTTCGCGGTACCAAGCTCCGGAGCTGCTAATGGGACAAATGCAGAACCACTACGGCTCAGATGTATACGCTTTTGGATGCGTCTGTTACGAGGTGCATATACCTGAGTCTCGCCTGAAACCCTCCCACTAATTATCGGGATCCGTAGATCTTAACTGGAAAGGCACCATTCTACGAGTTTTTCCTCGACGCGCCGGTTATTTTCAAGGTGTTAGCCGGCTTCCGTCCTTCGCGGCCAGCAACAATACCTTCTGATGACGGTCTTTGGTTGCTGCTGCAAGACTGTTGGAGCCAACAGTCTTACGATCGTCCCAATGCTTCACAAATCGTTCAGCATCTTGTTGGTCCTACCGTTGGAGCGAAGATAATGGCTGCCACCGTTGATTGGGATGAGACGATTAGCTCAAAATGTCGTCGCTCTCTGCAGGACTGGCCACTATTGCCCTCCATCAGCGAGATCGAGCGTCAGATTTTCGGAGATGGTGCGCGTTCTGTTTTTTTTACGTGGGCGGCATGCTAATCGCTTGTAGACGTTGCCGAGGGTTATTATTTTCACTTTCTTGGTCTTGACCTGGCGATTAACTCACATACAGCATGTCGAGAATGCCTTCCAGAAAGACATCAGGAGCCGGTCCTTGTAAGTGAAGGTGCGCAGATCTGATTAATTATTTCAATTCCAGAATTTATATCTTTATTCAAGGTCTAATGTCGACCGAGCTACTCCTGTCCCCACGTTGGCGTTCGTCAGAAATACTCACTCCCGCCGCTGAATACGACTTCAGCCTTGAAGAAAATTTCTCACTTCGCCGTACTTTGCGAAGCGCCATGATCCCTATTTCCTGCCTTACAGCGAACCATTGTGTTCCCGTAGACAGCGATGGCCGCTCTCCCCAGATGTGTCGCGTGTTCCTCTCCACTGAGGACTTCGAGATTCCCCATTCGCCTCCTCTCCTCCCCCGCCGCCGTTTGGGAGACGCACCAAGACGGGTGCCCACTCCAAACAATTTCTACTCCCTATTCGACAGTTACAAAGGATGCTGGCACAACCGCCATCTGCTGCTTCTCCTGCGCAGGGAACCAGTGGCGCAGCCGACATCCATCCTTTCTCTCCTCCTCTTCCAGTCGTCCACCCTGGATCTCGGCGCGCCAGCATGCATTTCGATGGAACTAATTCATTGCTTGGCACGCCGGACCTCGACCCGTCGTTCATATCGCCCGCGGAGACAGCGTCCGACAACTTTGTACCCACGCCCACAGACAGTCCGTTCAGCAGCTTCGAATCGCCGCTCCTTCCCTCCGACGATGATACTTCTTTCGGTGGTGGATGTAATGAGAGCGGCCTGGATCTCTTCGGTGGGCAGCTCGAAGGAGAGTATGTAGTCGGTAGTTCGAATCAAATGCCATAAGTCGCTGCCAGCCTCTTGTTTTCCATTCAGTCACATTTTCCAGAACTCCTGTATGTAAGTGGCGGACTATACAAAAAAAAAATCCGTCCAGGGTTGCGCAAAACCCTTAGCGCAGCTTTTTTTGGTTGGGTTACCCATGGGGGAACGCGCGCGAGCACCAACCACCGCCGCACTCCTTTTTGCTTCCTGTCCTTTATGCGCAGCTTCTCTCTTCGGCTCGAGAGGCATGCCACCCCACCAGGAGGAAGTCAGCATCGTTGCCACGCCTCTCGCGGCCAGCTCGTGGACGGACGCTCGCGGAGAAGCGGTCTCAGTCAACGCCGCCCATCTCGAAACTCTTAACTGAGTCCTCGACATGCATATACTCACCATCGTCCCTCAAGCGGTCCGCGGCAACCACTTCCACAACTGCAAGGAATCTTTCATCATTTTCGCCCAAGGCAAATGGAGTGTGCATGTAGTGCGTGCCGAAAGGGACCTGTAGGCTAGTGCTGACTTGGAGGGGACCCGGACAGGATGGTGGTCCTGGATCCCCCGAGGTCACGGTGCGGGAGTTCGATGCAGGCGCAACGTGGCTCGTTATTCCGGCAGGCGTTGCGCATGCCATCCGAAACGACGATACAGAGAAAACTTTGTATCTCGTCGGTGCGCTTGGGTCTTGGAACGAAATGAAGGGCTGACGAAACGATTGCTTGACAGGGATGATGGAGACCGCCTTTGATCCCGACGACCCAAACCGCACAGTGGCAAAAGAGGTGTGCAAGCCTGGAAGGATAGCCAAAGGAGGAGACTCGGCAGGCAGGACCATGTCTACTGCGGACATAGGACTTCTGAGTGGACACAACGCTGTATTAAGGTCTTGAAGCTGCAACCCCGATAGATTTCACGCGGATTGTGGGACCATCTTGGTGATCTCGTGCCGAAGGTACCCTAGATCCAGCTCCACTTCATTCCCTTCAAATACTCTACATACGCGGCACTGAGGGTGACACAACGCTGTATTAAGGTCTTGAAGCTGCAACCCCGATAGATTTCACGCGGATTGTGGGACCATCTTGGTGATCTCGTGCCGAAGGTACCCTAGATCCAGCTCCACTTCATTCCCTTCAAATACTCTACATACGCGGCACTGAGGGTGACACAACGCTGTATTAAGGTCTTGAAGCTGCAACCCCGATAGATTTCACGCGGATTGTGGGACCATCTTGGTGATCTCGTGCCGAAGGTACCCCAGATTCAGCCTCCACTTCATCCCCTTCAAATACTCGACATACGCGGCACTGAGGGTGACATCATCCGCATGCGTCTCGATTGTAAGGTCGTGGAAGAGGGCAGCGCCGATAGGCAGCTCGAGGATAAGCATGTCGGCCTGGGCATCGGCCGGTTCGAAGAATTCCAGATTGCACCCCTCGACTTCCGAGTCCCCTTGCTTCTCAAGGACGACTGCGGTGGGGATCACGGCGCGCCGCGATCGACGAGCCGTGGCCGAACTCGTAGACTCTGCAAGAGGTCGGGGTAGCGTCTCTAACAACGAGGCGAAGCCGTGGGTCGTGCTGGAATGTGACGAGTGAGAACGCCGGGTGGGAAATACAGAAGAAAAAAAACATACCTCGTACTTGAGTCTGATAGTAGTGTTAAGAGCGTCGGTGGTGTTAGTACTAGTAACCCGCGAGTTCGTCGTCGGACGGTCGTCCAATAACTGTTGGAGTTGCCGACGTCAGTTCCAGAATGTTCTTAGAGTCGCCACAATCCAGGATGTTGTCGGAGTTGCCAAATTCCAGGCCCAGGACGAGTCCAAAATACCAAGAAGGCCAAGACCGTCCGAGAAACTTCAAACTTGGAGCGCGATTGACGCGACCGAGCGTGAGGGAGTCTCAACCTCCAGGGCCAGAGCCAGAGTAGATTAGTTTCCTTGAGTCGACAAGCAAATGAGTAGCAATCCAGAGCACTTCTTCATTCTCTCGAGTGGTAGTTGAGCCTTCTATAGTATACGTGATCCTGAACGACTATCTTCAGGAAATCGCGCAGTCCATACTATAGAGGCTGAAACGAGCCTAGTTGAGCCAGACCTGGCAAGAACCGCCATCACGTGGATATGGTCTGACTCCGCGACACGTGCTGACTCATACACCTTGACTACGCGCCGCCACCACCCACTGCGCGATGGACTCGAACGTCGCCGCACCGTGGACTATTAGGAACTGAGGTTAGGTCCTGGTCCCGTGTTGTCCTTTTCGGTTTCATGACGGGTCGACCTCGACTCCGGACACTACTTTACGCATCAGAAAAAAGAGTACAGCATAAAACAGACACGCCGGGGAGGGAAAGGCTCAAGATTGGGAACAATCGAATCCATTGCTTTTGTCTCTAACTTCCCACTGTAGCACCACACCGCAGCTATGTCAACTTGACACATCCATAATAGCCATCATACCCCCACAAAAACTTCCCCTGCTCCGGCAACGGAAAGAATTGCATCTCCTTCCATCGCTTGTCCGGATGCTGCTTCACCTGAAGCCGAGTCTCAAGCTTATTCTCAGCCGTCAACTCCCAAATCTGGCCCTGAATATGGAAAAACGTCCGCCCATTCATGTGCAAGATGTCCGTCCTATCCGGGACTAGCCCTGACAACTCCCCGCTCCAAATTACGTCCGGAGGCATCGAAGCAATACTTCGCTGCTGGACGCGCTCCTGGATAGCGACGAGCGCCATGGGCTTCCCCGGCATGCTCGCGACGGTGACGTGACCCGCGTTGAATTTCAGGCGCGTGGTGAACCGCCTGTCACCTCCGAGACCAATGACGGAAAAGCACCCATTGCACCCGGCGTAGATCTGGCCGCGCGGCTCGTCGAGCGCGATTTCGACGCTCCAGTCGTAGTGCGGGACGCCCGTCCAGATCCCTATATACCATTGGATATCGAGGTTATCAGCCCGCAGCGAGACGAGATACCCGTTCGTGCCCAGGAAGAGGCGGGAGCGGTCGGCGTTCAGCGCAAGGGAGATCAACTTCTTGCCGTACCCTTTGAGGCCGTTGTCTTTCTTGATATTGCCGTCGTCGTTGGCGTCGAGGATGGCGAGGTAGCCGTTCGTGCCCATGTAAATGTCGTTGCCGTTCGCCAGGAGGGTGATGTATTGGTAGCCGTAGCCTGAGAGACGGTTCTTCCATTGCTCCTGGAGGGACAGTGGGTCAAGGCCGTAGACGAAGCCGAGGTGGCCGGCGATGATCTGGCCGTTGGCGGTTGTTGCGAGAGTTACTGCGTCTCGAGCGCTTGGGCTGAGCCGTTTCCTCGCGTGCTCTTTTCCGTCACGAGGATCAATGCGAGCGACTTGGCCTTCGCCGGCGGCATAGATCCAATCTTTGGTGGCGAGGATCTGCACGGTTTCTGAGCCGAGGTTTTTACCGTCAAGGCAGGTCCATTCTTCCACTGCCGACATGATGAGGAAAGTGTTCAAGTAATGTTTGTAAGAGTGAGATTGGGTGCGCGAGAGCTATACAAAAAATAGCTCAGTCTTCGCGCACAGAGTGATACAAAGTCTGAATGTATTCACCTATACAAATAATAGCTACGATTGGTGAGCATAGGACAACAAGTAAAAAAGAGAGACGGCTCACCTCGGTCTTCGCGCACGGATGTGATGATACGAAGTCTGAGGGGAACGACTCGAGTCCCGAACTATATAACTAAGTAGACGAGTGCCTGCATGTAACCAAAAGGATAATTCCTGCTATACCGTTTTCCAGTTTTTGCTGTAAATCACGGTTTTCGACAGCAGATTCACTATTCAGGCCCGTGATCGGCAGAGGCCGCCGAGCATTGCCGCCATCTGTCTACCCTACGCGACCGGACCTCGGCAGACCCGGTCGCGTAAGGTCGCGTAGGGTAGACAGATGGCGGCAATGCTCGGCAACCTCTGCCGATCAGGGGCCTGAATGCAGTGATTGGTTGGAATTCTGCGCTGCTGCCATTTTTCGTCCGCCGTTTTTGCGTCAACCTCCATTCCATTTGCCAAAATTTGACGCCTGAAACAGCCTGGAACCATTTCTCTGAACCATATCCCCGAACGACGTTGGCATTTTGACGTTCAATTTCTTGAATCTGTTCGTCCTGTAGGAATGCATTACTGGACTGTGTGGTTGGATAGATGTATCTCAAGAGGTACCTGCAGCAGTGGGGGGCATAGTAAGACAAAAAGGGAAGAGGAATGTGTACCTCAACCGAAAATACCGCGTAAACTCGGACGTCGCCTGAGTCATATGGTCTGACTCCGCGACACGTGCTGACTCATACACCTTGACTACGCGTCACCACCACCCAGCGATGGACTCGAACGTCGCCGCACCGTCGTTCGACAATTTCGCCAATAATCCGGTCGTGGACGAGGAGACCCGCGCGCAGAATGCAACAAGGCGGAGGCGGCTGCTAGTGGACGAAGTGGCTGCCCTCAGACTGAGGGTCGCCGACCTGCGAAATCGCGCGAACTTTGGTTTTCCGCCGCCGCCGCCGGTTGCGCCCCCGACTCGGAATGCCCGTGACGAGAAAGAGCTCAAGAAAATGCATCTTGGTCCAAAGCCAGTTTGCCCTGCGGACACGGACCCGCGGCCGGTCAGGAGGCGTTATACGAGCATGCTAGCGCAGCGGGCCTTCAGGTGGAGGAAGGTGAAAAAAGCTGAGGAAGAAGTAGCTGCGCTGAGGGCTGAGGTGCTCGATTTCAGCGTTCAAATGCGGAGAGTCGGTGCAAGATTGTGAGGCAGGGTATCATATATAGTACATACTATTGTACATGTATTTCTTTTTTCTATCGTCGTCTAAATACACTGCTCCCTGATACTCAGTGCGAAAACTGCGTCAAATCCCCACCCCGCACGGCGTCCTCACACCCCAACCACTCCAGCCACTCCCGCGCCGCCCCCTCGCCCTTATGCGGCCACTGGTACACATCCGTCACCGCCCCATCCAGCCCGCACACCACGCGCCAATACGAACCCGCAATACGCACAACCCTCACCATCGGAAACGCATGCTCCACCGCCGCCCTCGCGCTGCGCGCGGGAAAGTCCGGCAGCCCCACGTACCGCAGCCCCGGCGGGATCCCCGCGCGCAGCTGGTCGAGGAACGGCACGGGGTCGCGCGGCGCCGCGGCGTAGTCGATCCGCAGCGCGCGCAGCGAGCGCGGGAGCAGCCACGCCGCGAGCCCTGCGGCGAGGTCGCGCGGGTACGTGATCGTGAGCGTTTTCAAATGCGTGAGCGACGGCAGGACGCCCCACACCGCCGCGTCGAACCCGCCCGTGCGCTGGTCCGTCTCCTCGCGCACGACGAGCGTGAGCGTCTGCAGCTCCGTGCGCGCGCGGAGGAAGTCCGCGACGGCGGGGAAGAGGTCCGCGCTGCCCGGGCGGCGCACCGCGCCGCAGACGGTGAGGGCGAAGTGCCGCAGGAAGGGGAGGGCGCCAGTGTCGGCGCGGAACTGCGAGGCGGGGAGGCACTCGAGGGTGCAGGTGAGGCTGAGCGTGTCGAGCTGGCGCCCGTGCGCGAGGATGTCGGCGATGGCGGTGCTGCTGGGCGGCAGGTGCCCTGAGAAGGCGATGCTGGTGAGGTTGCGCAGCGAGAGCGCCTCGGAGGGGAAGATCCAGGACATGTTGTGCAGCGAGACGGTACGCAGGGAGCGGTTTGCGCGATGAAATTGTTGGTGACGCCTTGTGGGCCTTCGCGGGTGGAGAATGAGAAGTGGTGGAGAGTTTGGCATTCGAAATGGGATAGATCTACGGGGGCGTCTGGGCAGCTTAACAAGAATATAAGCAACGGTGGATTGGCAAAAACAATTTGTTTACTTCAGGGAAAGCCCGCGTATACGGACGGGTTGGAGCACCCGGAGCAATGGGACTGTGTTCTCGGATAAGGCGGAAATGTACACATTTCGCAGGTTCCCCATCCTTGTAAGTGCGTTTGCCAACATCCCTGGTCCTCCTCAGCACTTTCACAGCGGAGCCACATAGACACTCACCCATCTGGAACGCCATCGACTCGTCCTTCCCCGTTGCGTACGAATAGATGCAGAGCGTGCGCACGAACCCGCCGAAGGACGGGTCGACGATCACGCGCGTGAGGATGTCCGCGGTCCGCTGCGCATACGCCGCGCTACTCACCGCCAGCTCGTCGTGGTCGGGGGGGGACCGACAGGTGCAGGTCGAGCCGCCGGAATAGCAGCTGGCTCGCGACGCGCGAGAGCGCGTTCGGGACGAAGAGCAGTGTCTTGAGATCCCGCCGCGGGAGCCACAGCGCGATCTCGCGCCAGATCTCGTCCGAGAAGCGGCCCTTGCTCGCGGGGAGCACGGGGGCGAGGAGCTGGGTAGGTAGTGATAGCGATAGCGGTTGCGAATATCAGAAGGGAAGAAGGGACAACGTAAAGATGGCAGCGCACCTTCTCGACGGCGACGGAGCGGTGATGCAGCAGTGCCTTGGCTTCGGGGTTGTCTGGCTCAGCGACCAGCGCTGCTTGGAGGTCTGTGCACAAGACACGTCAACAACGAGAATAGGTGCTGCCAGCTGCCAACAAACCTTCTTGGGCGCCCAGTTGGTACCCCGCAGCCAGACGTCGGCGCGCGCGCAGGATTCGCGCCCGCGCGATGTTGTACGTGGAGAGGCTGGTGACGCTCAGGCACGACTGGATGGCGTTCTCGAATACCGCGCGGGAGGGCCTGCAGTTGCGCTATGTATAAATTTTCGAGCGCAAGACCAACAGAGCAAACAGACGGACCCGTCCTGCGGAGACTGCCCAGCGCGTGCAGCAGCAGATCCGCCTTTTGGTTGTCGGAGAGGCAGAGCGCGGCGTCGCGGATACTTGCGTCTAGGATCTTGGGATTGAAGACGTTCATAGCGAAGAGACAAGAAGAGGTAACGTACAATTTCCGAATTTGAAGACAGCGGGTGGGGACGCATCAAACCGGCATCAGCTGGTCTGGACCACTGGGGCTGGACCCAAGCGGTTATACAATACCCAGAGCCTGTACATTCGCGCGTATTGTCGTCTGAGTGAGAGAAAGAGAGCATCGTCAGACAAGAGAAGGACCGTTCCTGCTCGAGAGAAGGTTGGGTAGTCTGGAAGCGAGAGAGCCGAAATGAAAGAGTCCAATACCCGGAAGCTCATTCGCCCAGAGAAGTCTTGAGTGAGGCTTTTCAGCTCGAGATAGTTTTTGCGTGTGGTTCTGCCCTGAGAATCTTGCGTTGATTGAAAGCCCAAGTTGTCGAGAGAATCATGCGATAGAGGAAGAAGACAATCTCCAGCCCATGCAGGCTAATATGGTCGATCCACGCGGACATGTCGCGGTGAATGGGAGAAATCAGGTAGCTGGACGTTCTCCGCCATCGCGTTAGGACTCCGCGGATAATCTTGGACGCAGATGGGCGGCAATTCCCCAGCGCCCCCCCCCACCCCGGGCCTGCCCACCCGATATAACAGCCAGGAGTTTCGGAATATGAACAGAGCCGACGATGAACGGTTAAAATAAACCATGGTTGCGTACAGAAACATAGCATCGTCAGACAAGAGAAGGAGGCTTGCTGCCGAAGATCGAGGACCATTAGCGTACAGCCGGGTTGATAGAGGCCAATCGGAAACTTGTCGACCTGGATGGAAGTTTCTTGTCAGGTTTTGAGCGCGCGCGACTTGAGCGGATTTTCGAGACAGTTTGCGTTTTTGCGCGTGGTTCTTCCTCGAAGACATTGAATTGCACGGAAAACCTTGCGAAAGCCCTAGAAAAGCGCGCCCCGAGTGGTCAGAAAGAGGAGGATAATCTCGAGCCAGGCACATGATGATATGGATCCACGCGTACACGTCGCGGGCACACGCGGAAACGCGCAGCAAAATAAGCGCGCGCTACCGTGACACAGCCGCTTGGATTGAGTCAGAATCGCAGTGATTGCGTAAGCCAACCCCTCTTGTTTCCGACCACAACCACTGAAGCAGATTCTGCGCAGTTGTTGTCCCCCTGGCCCAGCAGTACATCTGTGAGGCATTTGTGAGTCCCATTTCCATCCATCCCTCGTCGTGGTATCGGTGCTACGTACGCGTGTTTGCTGGCAGCTAGAAGCACCAGTAAATCATGAATTACACCCAAGATATGTTGGCGTGGACCCCGTTATTATCGTCTGCGCAATCGTCCCCTACGGGACCCTCATCGTGGCAAACATCGCCCATGCTCCTTCTTCCGCCGCCAGCGATGAATACGATCCCAATGACTTTGACCAGCCCCAGCTAACTTCGGATTCCAGACCCAGGCCGCATAGGACAGTGCCGCCTTCACACACTATAACATCTGACCACACAACCCGCGTCGCCATTTCCGTCCCATCCCATACACACTACTCTACGCAGCGCCAAGATGTTCGCTCAGTGTTGAACTCCTCGGCCTCTTTCCGTCCACCGTCACCGGCTCCTCGCTTCAATGCCTTCCCAACAACCCCTCTTGAAAGTCCTCTTTCAAGTTTCCCCCCCTCTCCACAATGTCTCGATAAACACCGATAGCACCAGTCTTCGGACCCCCCCCGGTTTTCCCTTCCACCAACGAACTTGCAGCACACTATGGCCTCCCCCAGAATTTGCCCCCTCCGCCCCGTCCAGTTCACCGCCGCTCGTCTTACCAGCCAGCCCCAAAGTCGTCGTCCCCCGTTTTCGATTTCGATTCCATTCGCAAAAACTACTTGACTATGTTATCACAAGCCCCTTCTGACCCCGAACCCGCGGCCACGGACCATACGGCCACCGCTCCGCCTCCCAGCGCCAGCGCCAGCGCAGTGGACAAGGCACTCCAGGACCTGATGGGTAATATGTCGTCTATATTTCGCCGCAAAGCATGTGTTAACAGCTTTGCTGTGCCTGCAGCGTCGCCCGAGTTCCGCGACAACTTTGACGCCACATCGCCCTTGTTTGAGGATAGTGGAGCTTCTCCCCTATTCGAGGCGTTCGACGTCGACGCCTACCTTACGTCGCCGATGGAGACGCCCTACGACGACTTCGCCACGTCCCCCGCCGACGACAGTCCCTTCAGCGACTTCATCAATACTCCCGTCCTTTCGATGGGAAATGATACGGACATGCTGACCGGCCCGCTCATCGACGATGGCGGGTACGGCGACAGCATGAGCCTCTTCGGTGGGCTGTCCACGTACTCGTACGAGGTCCCCGCCGAGTCGGCACCGAAGCTCCCGTCGATGTCCCAGCTCTACACGATCTCCCCGTCGACGCCCGCGCTCGAGTCGATCGATCCCACGAGCACCGTCTTCCCGAAACCCAAAAGCACCGCACCCGTACCCGCATCCCCCGCAGTTGGCGGCCCCACGACACGGCGGCGCACATCAGCGACGGGCACGCGCAAGAACCTCAAGCCCGAGGCGCTCATCCCGCTCGAGGCACCGACGCAGAAGCGCACGTACGTGACGCCGTCGGCGACATCGCGCAAGGCGGTCCCCGCGGTGTTCCAGAAGAAGCGGCAGCACAGCGTCGCGTTCGGGGACGACGACCTCAAGGAGCTCGGAGAGCTCAGCCCGACGGCGAGCGAGCAGGAGACGATCGAGTATAAGCGGCGGCAGAACACGCTTGCGGCGCGGAAGAGCCGCAAGCGGAAGCTCGAGCACCAACACTTGCTCGAGGAGCAGATAGTGGAGCTGCAGGGCGAGGTGGAGCGCTGGAAGACGAGGGCGCTGATGAGCCAGGATATGCTCCGGCAGAACGGGATCCCGTTCACACACCCTTCGAAGATGACGCTTAGCCGTGGCGTCCATGTCGCTGCCCACGTCTTCCCTTTCCGCCTGGTCGTCGTCCGGATTCTTGCTTGTCCCGCTGTCGTCGCTCTCCACTCACCACTCTGCCCTCTGTTTCCATTACCCTAAACGAGGCTCAATACAAGCAAAATAAAAGCCTCCTTCGGTGCTCGTGTATTACCAACCCCTGCTCCCCATCCCCATCCGCTCCACTTGATTGGGCACCGTCGTACCCCCTTCCCCTTCCCTGCATGTCCTGTCCACCGGTCTTTCGTCCTTCCTACCAACCACCTACATGCTCGTTTCGTACTCCATGTGAAGCCCCTATCTTACAGTCTACAGTATCGCTTATCGTCTATCGTATATACCTCGTCGATCTCACTACATATGCCCTTTCTATAGGTTGGCCGCCTCAAGGCCCGAACGGACCTCTTTATCGATGCATCGTAGTCATAGATAGCTATAGTGGTATACTATACTATGTGTGCGGCGCCAGTTGGCGCAGAATAAAATGTGTAAAAGCTCATGGCGTCGATGTGAGGCTTAGTCCAGAAAACACTCTGCTTGAATGGGGAGGTTCGTAGAGGTGTTTCGTGCGGACCGGCCCGCAAAGACACCGGAAAACCAGTTGATCTTGCCTTCGCGCGTCGTTGTACTTAAAAGACGCGTTGTCTTGCTCGCGGGCGCTCTCCCTCTCGCTCTTCGTCCCACCCGCACCTTGTTTTTTTTTGTGGGCCTATTTTTCCCTGTCCTGCCGACAGGTCTGCAAGGGCGTACCTGCACACACTCGTTTATGCCGGGCGAAGCGACTTTGCGAAAACGAAGCCGCCAGTCCGGTCCATCATACACAGCAGATCCTTCGTCAAGAAGGAATCTGACAGGCCTCTACAGGAGAGGTCCGACAACTTCAAGCACCAAATGTGATCTCGTAATTGTTGGACACGCACCGTGCAGCCTGTCCAGAACGAGCTCAAGTGCCCACGACTGGAACGTGGTCTTCTCAAGACCTTTGCCTCAGGGTCCCCTCATCTTCGGATCCTGAATTCGCGCATGCGAAATGCTTTGGTCACTGGCAGAGCCCAGCTCTAGTATACGTGTAACCTCGACTACTAGTAGCGTCGGCCGAGACTCGCAAGCGACACTGGTTTACCGGCCCAACACTTCCTCTACGATAACGGTTTTCGATTCGGTCGAGGAAGGATGGATAAACTCTCTCAAGATGCCCAAGGTCCTCTTCGTGCTATTGGTGCAATGCTTGGTTCAAAGAATGATAAAACAGAATTTCATAACCTGTGCATTCTCTTTGCTACAACAATCTCCGCAAAGGTGTGTCTGTAGTTGTTATTGCGGATACGTATAACCTGGACCTCCAGACAAATCATCAAAATTCGGAACATGTTGCAACAATGGAGGCGATGGGATGTTTTAGAGAGCCTTGCAAGCTACCACTGCGTCGTGAAATTATTGTTCGGCGTGTTAAAGGACGCGCTGAGTTCCACGCAATTGAAGGTTCGCCCCGTCACTTGGCTGCTACTTCTAGATTCATCGATGCATCCCGCGTTAGGCCAGCCATGTCGTCGCAGAGGAGATATACCAATGTCTGTCCCAAGATCTTTATGATCTTAAAAAGCAACTGGTCGCGATCTTCCGTGATTCCGAAAGCTATAAAAATTTCTTGGCCTGTCGTGGCGACCTCGCTCAAAGATTTCTTGATCTTCTGCAAGACGTATGTGTCCCCACTGTTTCTCGTCATTTGAGGCCTAACATTGTGTCTATCAGTTGCTGGATTCATTCCCCGAGTCAATAGCCAGACCACGACTGTCCAAAGCTCTAGAGCGGCTTTCGCGTGCATCAGGACTCCATCCCACATGCTTTCCACTTACTGGCTTGGAAAAAGTAGGACAGCAGGTAGCGGCTGGGGGTTTTGGCGACATATGGAAAGGGTTGGTCGGTGGACAGAGCGTTTCCGTCAAAATCATGAGACTTTTCCGGGACGCCGATATGAAGGAGGCAATGCAGGTAAAACGAGTTCCAAATGCTATTTTGAAGATATACGCTTCATGCCATTGCAGGAATTTGGCCACGAAGCTATCATTTGGCGCCAGCTTTCCCACCCGAATTTGCTTCCCTTTTTTGGGTTGTATTATTTAGAAAACAGACTCTGCCTTGTGTCGCCGTGGATGTCGAATGGTCATATTATAGAGTTTCTGAAAAACCCACCGCCGGATACTGATCGTGTTTCTCTTGTGGGCACTGTTTCCAATAATACTTTCGAGTGTCTGACGATTATGCGGCAGATGTTGGATGTAGCCATGGGTGTCAAGTATCTGCATGAAAATTGTATCGTGCATGGAGATCTCAAGGGAGTAAGGATACCTTTGTCAAGTCCCTGTGCTGGGTGCTCACCAATCACAGATGAACGTCCTAATTACGCCTTCTTGTCGTGCTTGTGTTGCTGATTTCGGCCTAGCGTCCATCGCCGACGCGGTGACCCTGCGATTCACGCATTCGACCACAAGTCCAAGGGGAGGAACCGCCCGATACCAAGCCCCTGAATTGTTATCGACGGACATCCCTAACCATTTTGGTTCGGATGTTTATGCATTTGGTTGTGTTTGTTACGAGGCACGTTTGCATCCTTAAACCCCTCCGATTAATCGTTTAGATAATGCCTAGATATTAACTGGAAAAGCACCATTTTTCGAGATTTCTCGCGATATAACAGTTACCATCAAGGTGCTGGAAGGCCTGCGTCCTTCGCGTCCGGACACAATACCCGTAGACCATAATCTTTGGCGACTCCTCCAAGACTGTTGGCAAGCAACGCCGGGCGATCGTCCCAGCATTTCTCAAATCATCCAGCGCCTCGATAGCATTATCGGGGCGAAGTCAGAAGATGCCGTCGCAGACTGGGACGAGAGCATCAGTTCAAAGTCTCGCCGTTCATTGCAAGAGTGGCCACTTCTGCCATCCCATTGCCGCCATCGAGCGCCTAATCTTGGGAAAAGGTGTGTTCTGGCATGCCCGCATGGCATTACATGTGCTGACACTGTACGAATCATAGACGTTGGCAAAAGTGAATGATGCTATTTTTTTCAGTTCAAGCGACTGACGCGTACATACAGCATACACAAAATGGTTTCCAGAAGCACGCCGCTCTCCAAGCCCCCCCATCATGCCAGAGATTCCGCTCGCTAAGCCTGGCTGGCGGACGGTAACCCAGCGAAGCGCCACTACCGGGCAGCCCAGCCCCGTCCCCGCGCCTCCCGTCCGGTCATCGGCTACCTCCATGGTTCCGTTGGCCCACAATCCACCGCCTCTCCCTATCGGCTTTCCAAAAGGCGACCCCACACAGCAGCATGGATATATAAGGAGTCCGAACCGATTCCCCCCACACACCCTTTCCCACAAAGCAGACACACCCACCTCCGAATTGCTCAATACCAGACGCAAACCGAGCAATAATAGCTTGCAAATTGTGCAAGAAACGAAAATCAAGGCAAGATGCCGGCCGGTCGATCTAAAGCCCAGTGCTAACTCCCCCCACAGTGCGTCACAACGGAGGAGCCTCCACGAAACCCTTGCGCACGATGCACCAGACGGGGGCTCACCTGTGAATACGTCGCAGTCGAGGAAGAAGAACCCGATAGTCTGCTTCATCTGATGTTTCCTGCTCTGCGCGGGAACGCTGCGCCCCGTTATCCCACTCCCGGCGTCTCAGCCACAGGATACGTGTCGCCATATGCCTCCCCTCAGCCTCAGTATGACCAGTCGAATCAAACCCAAACCAGACCCGTGGCGTCCAACCAAAGCTCGTACGGGACATACCAAGGGTATCCTGGACAACACGCCTTCCAGTCGCAGCACCCTGCGGCTGCACCAACGAATCACTAGGCGCCTGGGTCCATGCCGCACCAATCAAGGCAAGCTCTATACCGCGCCCCAGAATATCTGTCTGATTTTTTTTTTCCCGCCCAGATGTGTTTGCCGGGCCAATCCATGCTACTGCCTAAGGGGATAGCACTAGTTGTCTTATGTCTCGTCCATCGGTTCCGCTACCTTCCTACTAGTTTTCTATTTGTTGTGGACTCCATACAGTATTTTAATCTCTCGATACGAATGTGACAACACTTCCGACTTAGACAATACAATACGGCAGCGAGAATTCGATGCAACTGAGAGCTTTTGAGCAGTCCTGGCTCAAATCCAGGCATTGACTCATTTCAATTTATTAACCTAGAAATACGTAGCAGTATATGGGTATGCAAGAAGACAAGGCCGGATCGATGGATAGCACAGTTCTATGTATACATTTTTACACCTCTCACTCGTCCACCAACACCAAATCCGAAGGAGCGCCTACAATATCGACCTGGGAAGAAAGGAACACCAATAAGCATCACTTCTTTGTATCCAAAAAAAGGATACCCACCTTGCCTTGACGCTGCACTCCACCCCCGCCTCGCGGCACCCGCGCTCCTCCTCCGCCGCGAGCCCCAGCCGGTCGTGCGGGAAACAGACGATGCGCTGCGGCCGCGACGCCGCGGGGTGCGCGAACCCATACTCCTCCTCGCTCTTCACCCGTGCCGCGCGGTTCCCCGCCTTCTGCCGGTCGTCAGCCCCTCATATTCCTCGTTCTCGGTCTGTTGCATGGTCTATGCGCGTTTCACGCCGCCCGCCCCCTTCGGCTCGGTCATTTCGTGCGCCTCCTGCGCGCCCTTGTTCGTGATGGCGGTTTCGGAGCGCTCGCCGCCGGGCACAGCGCTGAAGGTCTTGTCCGCGAGAGACAGCGGCAGTGCGTGTTTCAGCGGGCCGAACGAGTTGCTGATAAGCATCTGGAAGAGGACCTTTGGACGGTAAAAAGTCATCAGTGCCATGCCCTTGAAATAAAATCAAAAGAAAGCTCACAGTGATCACGATCAAAGCAATCATAAGAATCGCCTGCGGCGTCGAGGACATGTTCTGATTCTGGTCCCGCGCGAGGAAGAACAGTCCTGCCATGCAGACCTGCACCATTATATCAGCATCGCATACGTAGAGCAGAGGAAGAGGAAAGAAAGCAACGCACCTGCTGGATATACAGCCCCACGAAAATATGCGTGATCGCCTTCGGGAAGAATAACCCGCCTGTGTGCGAGCTCGGCGGCTGCTCAAACTGCCACAAGAAGAGGTACTTGTACAGCTGGTAGAACGCGAAGAACGTGAAGCACGCGAGGCCGTTGATGATGGGCGAGATGACCGAGTAGACGAGGGCGATGACGACGAGGAGGGTGATGCCAGGGAAGGTCGTCCCCCACGCGACGCTCCGCGCACCATACTTGATCCCGTAAACCGAGCGCGGCGTGCTGCCCAGCAGGAACAGCTTAACGTAGTACACCACCAGCGGCACGATCTGGAGGAAGCCGCGCGCCGTCCCGGTAAGGCCTTGCAGGATCGTGCACCTGCCAATCCCGCGTTAATATCGAAGTCGAAGAGCAGTTCGACGAGGAGGAGGGAAGCTTAAAGAACGTCGACGCTGCGGGGATTTTCTGCGCAAGCAGCGTCGGGACCGATGACGCTTTCGGGGGCGACGAAGATCTCGAGGAAGAGCTGGCTCGGCGTGGCAGACCTCGTTTGGGGGAAGTAGACAGCAGCGTCTAAAACAAGACTCGGTTTCTCCTCTTGCACCCGTGCTTTCCAAATCCCGGTGCTTCCATTTCGATGAGCTTTGTCCGTGCGCTAGTCGTAGGGCGAGTTTAAAGGGTTGACACTACTTTGATAATTGTTATTTCCGGACTGCCCATCTCTAGTATACGTATACGTGATCTGAACGACTATCTTCAGATTTCACGCCCGGTAGACTAGAGAGGCTGAAACGAGCCTAACTGCCCAGGACAACTTCGGGTTTTTCTGTCAGCTCAAGACTTGTTGCTATCTATCTGGTCGAGGCGCAGCGCTTGCAATGGAGTTTACACGCAAGGTCGATGCCGAGATTCGTGTAATATGGGAAACTTGGTAAGTTGGTATATCGAAGGATCTACAGACTTGCGAGATCGAGCCCAGCCCGCCGACAACACCGCCGAGACCAACCAAGCTAAGGAAAGGAACAGATTAGAATGTACACCCCAGTGATTGTTAGAGCAGAATGGACACTCACGGTGGCTGCAGCGCCGCAAGGAGGCCGGGGACCAGTGTCGCGTCCAGACTGACAAGCAGACCGGAAACGGCCGTGTCTACGGGGGTGACATCAGGGAAACCCCCCCAAGATATTTTCTGGTATTTTCGTACAAAATGTTCGAAAATATCAATAGTTTCAACACTTTCCAAATTTACCTAAAATATCTTCCCGGCAAAGAAAATTGTGAAATTTCTGCAACTTTTGAGCAAAAATCACTGAAAGTTTCCCCCCATTATGCCGCTTATTTTTCGGAATATCTGACTTCAATGCACGGCAGGTAGAACAAAACAAGTTGTGTTGCATTCAAGTGTAACTAGTGGAAACGACTACCGATAAATTGATAATTACTACTGGCCTAAATGTCATACAGCTATAGTATTAGTACCTGCAATCCGTTCGACTGCCTGGGTGCCGTGGAGGCCCAGGGTGCGGAGTCGAATATAGGTTCGATTCTGTAAAGCTAAACGAGTGAGCGGGGCAGCACAAATACGGGATAAGGGTCATTCACGCACCTTGAAAGCGCTCCCTGATGCAGGTAGAGCCAGACACAGCCGACAATCTGATCCCCCCGAACATGAGTAGCTCCATAATAATAATACGGCATTGACAGGGCATGAGGCAGGGCATGGTAGACATACCAAGTAGGGTCGCGAATTGGACTCCATGCGGATTGTTGATGGGGTGGCATATCAACGGCTCGGAAATCTTGAAGCTCGAGGGAGCTACTCTGAGCTACTAGTACCGTGCCAGTGTAAATTGGTGGATCAGGTATGCAGAACGAAAGAGAAAATTGGGGCACGGACCATGAGAAGCAAAGCTGGCGGTCATCGGTAGCCTGTCTATCACTCCGTCGAGTGTCTGAATGTTTTGAGTGGCGAGCTCAGTAAACTGTGTGGTCAGAAGAGTAGGATCCGCACAGAAGGCATGACCGATGTATTCAATGGGGTACATGAACGTCGAGGGCTATTGTGGGAGAGAAATGGGCCCAGACAAGCTGTGGGCAAGAGATGGAGATGAGAGGAACGGAAGAGAGATGGTTTGTAGTAGTCAAAATGAGCAGCAGTAGGGAGGAGTGTGAAGAGAACGAGAGAACGGGCGCGCTGGCAGAGGGAAGGTGGGAGAAAGGAAGGCAGGGCTTGTTGTGACAGCATCCATTTTTGCGCTCACGTAGTTGCCGTTACACGGTGAAGACCTTTGACAGGCCGCCAAGCCACGCCAAGTGAAGGCAAGTGCCGTACTTGTGCCGTACACTTTAGGGTGGGTGTTCTTTCGAGTTGGCTCTTTCCATCACTGCGGTGTAAAATTTTGGTAAGTGCGAACACCCCTCAAAGAGAATCCATTGGAGGGGGAGTCCTCTCAAACATTTCGATGAATCCTGTAATCCCACCTTTCCACAGGACTCGGACATCAAAGTGCGACATTTTTTCCAGATCTTGGACAGTACTTTGTTCAGTCCAAGTTGGACTGAACATAGCAGGGAAACGTACAATATATCGGCAAGAATACTCACCAGTTGATAGAACTTTGACAGAACTTTAGGTAAAATGAGTAAAATTATATAAGGACTCCATGAAATGCACAACAATGCAAGGACTTTTGGTAGGATTCTTATGACAGTTGATGAATTTGCCAAAAATATCTAGATTTTGGTGGCCTCAAAAATATTTTCAGCAAAAATATCACAAAATATCAGGGGAGGTTTTCCCTGATGGAGGAGCCCGTCCAGCCCAAGCTCGGGGACGAGCTTGTTAAGAGCGGTATTCACATCCTGGTCAATAGCTCGTGAGCAGGATGCAGAAGAGAACTTATATCGAGGATTTCGTTGATGAGGTTCGCGAGGGTCTTCGTCGTTGGCTTTGCTGTCTCTGAATTTATCCTACAAGTAAGCATGGGAGGGACATGATCAGGTACCAGGGGCAGCTAAAGCCCGCAAAGACGAGAGGGCAATGACTTCCAGAACCACACCATCTCACACCCAATAGAATGTCAAAACACTCCTTGGTTTACGGTCGGTGGGAAGGCCACGGATGAAATGAAATTTCCTTTTTGAGAACGAGCACTTTGAATTACCGACTTCAATTGTGGGTGCTGTTTGGAAGAATGACACTAAGTACCAAAGAGCCTTTTGGGATCTGGTACTTGAATCGATGGCAAACGAGCACTTCGGCTATTGCAATACCCGGCCGGGGGAAATGGGTTCCGAGTCCCCGTGCGCCTTTGTAGCATGGCGTCATGTCAGCTCCAAATTCAGACCAGTGATGTTGTTTCTCTAGACTTGAGTACATGATGTCTAGCAAAATGAAATCATCAGTTCAGGCATTTAAACTAGGTGCGTGTGACAGTGATTTGAACAATTGATCCTGAAAATCACTGAAGAACATCTGATGCAGCTGTTCCAATTCGGCTTCCTGTCTTGTGTCGCTCCGCGCTCTCTGATGCCTGAGTCTCCTGCTTCCACGAGGCAATGTTCCCGCAAAATTCAATGTACCCGAAATCTCAAAGCATTAAAGACACCGCTACAGAATCAGGTCAAATATTCCATTCAACACGCTACATTATGCGCTTTCAATAACCTCAATTAATTTCCCAAAAGTCGCCCAGCCTGTTGTATAATGGAGCCCTGGGGATCCAATATACTCGTAGGCATCCCCTACGAGTTGATCAAACGCCTGGGGAACCCACTCCATTACCTCCGTGCGAGTGTAGTATATCATACCGCTCTGGATAAAAGAAAATCATCTCAGGTGCAGCTGTTGGCAGCAGCTTGAACTTCTGTGAACGATGCGGGGTCGTATTCCAGTGGTCCTGGAACTCATCAAGATGAAGCTGGACGATGCGGGGACCACAACCACTGGAACAAGTTCCTGCTAAGAATGTAAGTGTCGATAGAATATTGTATCGAGACAATGGACACTGACACATGGTTTGGGTTCCCAGGGGCAAATAGCCCGTTTGCATTACCTTGGAGGATTATTTCCTTGATATTCCGCCCAGCATAGGTCTGCCAATAGCTCCACAGAGACTCAATTGGAATATTATCCGTGCTTTTCAATGTGACAGTTGATGGCCAATCGAGTTCAGTGAGCTTGTCTGCCAGGAACCTGCAACTGCAAAAGTCAATGAGTTTTACATTCCTGTATGCGCAAAACAATGCTCACCGAAGTTCTTGCTGAAGTGCTTTCATAAGGCCCGTCTCGTTACCACCGTCGAAAGTAAGCTGCATTGGCATTTCTGCAGTATCGGTGAGCCATTGAAGGATGTCAATGAACAGGAATCTGCTCACCACCTGTGCTCTCGACGAAGTCAAGATATACATGTCCAATAGCGTCTTCATCGCGGTTGTTGGGTATGACAGTTAGGTGCAGAATTTTTCCGGTATGGTCACGGAAGTCCATAGATTGGAATGTCCACTGGACCCATTCACAGCGCTTTTGAACCGAGCTTCTCTGTACCATTTCAGCCAGAAGTCATTGGTTTTATGTGACGTTCAAAGTATGTTCTCTTGCTCATTCTTGGATTCTCCAACTGAGATTCCACTGTCAGCTATGAAGGCCAGAATCAAGGGAGAGCTGAAGAACGTGATATTCGATCCAATGGCCCATACACCCAAAGGGTAAGTGTACTCCTCTCAGCTGGACCACTATACTAATTCAAACTTGGTGCGGTTGGACCCGGTGATCATGGCAAGGATAGAATCAAGAATTTCCTCGCCACACACGAATTTAACAGCAAATGCGAAGCCTTGGGTCTTGACGAGCTCGACTCGGATGACGAGGAAAGCGACAAGGAGTAGGAATACACAAGTGCAGACTTTGATGTTGATTCTGTACCTACAAATACAACACTTATTGAATTTGTGTATCCCCCAATATGAATTAATCCCTGCGAGGCCATTAATGCCACTGTATTAATCATTATTAATGGTGTTCAGATTGAACAGTGACAACGCCTTTTTTTTTTTTTTTTTTTTTTTTTTTTAAGTCAATTTTATTTCCCCCTCACCGCGTACAGTATGTTAGGGACCCCTCTTGCACCGTAAATATCTGGGCTAATGTGCTGGTTCTGCTCTATACTGTGAGTTCGGCATAACTAGGAGTCATAGACTCGAAGCGGGGGAAGTCCCGCAAGCGCGGCCCAAAGGCGCGCTGAAAGCTAGGGTATTAATGCGGGTAAGTAAAAATCAAAAATTATAAGGGGTTAAATATCGGAGGATGGGGTGCCACTGTGTGGTCTCCTGACATAGGGTGTGACTTTGCATTTGGCTCCATAAAAACAGGCCCCATTTTCGACGAGCCATTGTGCATCTGTCTCCGCAGAGAGGGCTACTCGCACAGCAAATGATCGCCGGCTTTTGAGGTTCTCTGGTCGACAAAGGATAGAGAAGGCTTTGATTGCCCCAACGAATGCACCGGCATAGTCGAGATATGGGGCCATGCTCTCGATGGTATAAGACTCCGGTCCGCTGTCAGGGGGCATTGGGACACCGTGGATGACAACTGAGTGCCAGGCATCATCTCGTTCGAATGGAGGGCATTTATATTTCCCGGGCAGGCCGAGGAGTGGGCGAATAGCCATCCATATATCTCGCCTCCGCTGCTGGAGGTACAGCGCAGTACATGTGGTTGACGGGAACAGCACCAGGTTTCCGTGTTGGGTCCACCGGACTCCACCCAGATATGGCAGTTCGACCTTGCCATCGATCTGCAGTGCTTTATCGACGGCATTAAAGAGTGTCTCCGGATCTGGCTGGACAGGTCGGTTGGCGGGGTTTAGATCAAAGCGAATAACAACTCGTCGTCCTCGTGCAGACGCCACGGAAGGCGATGGAGGTCGTGACTCCGAAAGCGGTGATCGTTTGCGTGTGTTAGGCTCAGGCGAGGTCGGTGATGGGGAGCGATGGGGATCGGCAATCGTGGCATACGTGGCGGGTGCGGGCATTGGGGTTGGGGTAGAGCCATGGTCGGGGTGTGGAATAGGACCGGTAGTAGGAGTCGGGGTATGGGTATGGGGGTGTCCTGCAATGAGGTGGTTGAGGGCCTGAGTCACCTGCACAGTGTGTAATGTGAACGGCGGGGGTAGGAGTGCAGTACGTCGCATTTATCAATGTCAAAGTCGCTAGTGCAGAGTCGAGGAGAGACTCCAAGTGTCGGTAGTGGATGGCGAGTTGGTCTGTAGTCGTGGCGAAGCCGATCCCACCGACAGTGGAGGTCGTGGGCGGCGGGACGGCCGTGGGCGCGTTCTGATGGTGGTGGTGCGAATCAAAGATCATCCGTCGACAACGCCTTTTGCCGTGCGCATCACAGTTACATGACTGTGTCCCGACGCAACAAGAAATGAGCCCCATGTTGCCAGCACTAGGCGCAAATTCTCCAAAATATTACATACGACCGCTGACATGCATCGGATCCTGGAATAATTGGTCTTCTACCTGGATGTGTCAAGGTTTTACTTGCCTGCCGCCGTCAACGGACGCTGTCAGTTGTCGGGTTTTTTTCTGATAGTGTTTACTGTACTATTTCGTTCAATTCGTATGTCACACGTCACACCCGATTTCTGGGGACCCCGGCAATAATTTTCTTTCGATTTTTAGCGGAATTTGGAGATTTGTCGGAAAAACTTTTGATCATGTGCATTTACGAATTGAACAAAATGGTACAGTACCTTCAAACGATATTACACACCTGGAAATAGCCTTCTGAATGAGATACATACATGCTACTATGCTATACATTTTGAAACCTGAAATGTGTTAGTGGTTTGTGAACCTCTGTTCCCGAAAAGGAAATTTCATTTCATCCGCGGCCTTCCCGCCAACCGTATTGGTTGGAACGTTAGAACTAGAGAGAACTCCAATATATCTCTCTCTTCTTGCTGAGAAGAATAGCCATTTTAAGCACAGTTTTTCTCAAGTAAGTACTGTTCAAGGACTAGCTGTAGTCCGCCTGAGAAGTCATTTACGAGAGTGATATATCCAAGTTGAACATCAGAAGATCGAAAGGCCGTCAGAACAGTTCGGTGATCTTTTGGTGATCTGCCTCTTGACGGGATTCAACACATCTATTTGCCGTGTTGATGTCTTCATCCCCACTAGGACTAACTAAGATTTAGGAGAGATTCGGAGCCTTCACTATGTATCTGTCAATCTTGTCAATCATCGTCCTGAATCCCACAAGCGCGAGCGCTTAAAATGACTTCTGACATCGGGAGAACCATCGCAGTACCTTCGGAGCTTGCATCCACGGGCGTGTAGAAGTGTTGGATCGACATTGCATTTACATCTCAAGCCCGCTTTAAGTCGACGTGTCGCTCAGACTGTCATATCTAGATCTATATCAGCGTTTCGAGCATGCGATCATCGTGTCTTTCTATTTCATTCCAAGTCCCAAAGGGGAGCGCACGGTGCTTGAGAGTAGCGACACTTGGGCTCGAATTGAGAATAAGCTCGGACCAACCCGTCTTCAAAGACTTCCATGGATTGAATGATGACACCGCGTTCGCAGAATAAACGCCGGGCTTGATTGACCACTACCTTGAAATTCTGGCGACGCCACAGCATAGATGTTAAGGACTGAAGATAAAACCGCGCGGCGGTCACCGCCGGATAAACGGATATCATAATACTCACTAGGGGTTACCATGCGCCTGAGGCATGAAGCCATTGAAACCACCTCCCCACGAGCTCCGAGAACGGATTCAGAACAGTGCTGCTGAGAAATTCAAGTACAACGTATGCTCGGCGCTAATCCCCGACCTGTCGGAATATGCGTCGGGCGTTCAGTCATGTCCGCTGTGCAACATCGAAGGCTACCTGTTCGTCGACCTCAGAGAACTCGGGGTACGACATGGCAATCACGCGCCTACCATACCGCAAACCCTTTTGTTTGACAGCTCCGAGTGTACTGTGGACCTGCCACACCATTAATCCGTCTGCCCCGGCAAAAACGAAAATCCCCGACTTCTCCTTGCGGATGTCGTATAGTCCCCGATTCTCCGAATCGCCTCGAAAAGGCTGAAACAGGCAGAAACTCTGTCCAGTCAGCCGGCGGGAGTCACAAGGTAATTAAGCTATAACTTGCCCCATGATGCCTGTCTTCCCAGCTGAGAAACTTCCCCCTCGAGCCCCTTCCACACCCACTAAAAACAAGAAAGAATGATCTACACCGACAACACAATGATCCAGTAAGGCATCGGCCATGTGTGCGTACCCTGCGGCGCGCGCCTTAGCACGCTCTGAAGACAATCCCCTAGAAACATGATGGCAGACGTAGTCTTGGTGAACGCCAGTCCAGAGGAGTGAGTGTGTCGCTCGTGCACCGTGGAATTGCACATCTCATGCCTTGCCGTGGAACAGCCTGCGCGCAATCCTGCGCAACATGCTTTCATCAAAAACCCCCGGACTTATTGCCGCTTTCCTCGCATCGACACGCACGCGCCTGCACCACCGCAGCGGAGGCGGTGCCGTAGCCGAGCTCAAGCAGCCGTGTTCTCCGAGGCGGGACCCGACGCACCAGCACCGCAGCTTCTCGCGAGCCTCGCCCGCGCACGAATGCTGTACGGGAGCGGGCTCAGTTTCGCGAGCCTTCAGCCCCTGGCGGCGGTGGTGCGGTCCACGATTGGGCACCGCTGGCTGCCCGAAGGCCAGATCGTGTATGCACTGGTCATGGCCGATGCGGACCTCGCGCAGGGATTGCAGGTAAGCCTCAGGCTGCGCTACCCGATAGTTCCAGCGAATTGATTTGATTCCCCTCCTTCCCGTAGAGCTGCAAAGAGATGCAGGGAGGGGCAGCAGTGGACTACGCAGCGGGGAGCGCCACGCTGAAAGAGTTGGAGGCGGCCCTGGAGGCAAGTTGGCGAGATGTAGAGGAGTGGGGAGGGGAGTTTCCGTTCGAGCGCGCCATGTTCAGCGTGCTCGATTTCAAGCTGTAGCATCCACTCTTGCTTCAAAATTCATTCATCTGTGTAATATCATGTCTATCGATTTCGGCTCACTGAAAACGGGCTCTTTCTATTCGTCGGTCGAGACGAGAGCAAGGCGGGCACGAGTACACCGGGCTTCTGCGCAGTACGGGGGTCCAGAGCTGCTTTGGGAATAGCAGTCGTTCTTACATCCCTATGCGCATCGATTCCCCGGCAAATTGACCAAGTCCGCAGCCCAGAGAGCGAAAAGACGGAATGAAGCGCTGTATCCAAAGAAGGCATATGGCTTCAGAATGTATGTAAGTCATTAATGAATTGAGGGAGGCGGATGACCAGCGCAGAATGAGACGGCCTTCTGGTTGTTAGCCACGGGAGATAGCCGACTTCACGTCCTCGTTCGGCGTTTGGCCCGGAAGATGAACGAAATTCACCCAGTGCCGGCGCGGCATATCCAGGATAACCCAGGACAAGACTCCCGGAGCGATATCGCGGATCCTGCATCGATAGGGTTCATGGACCGCGGTAAATGTGTAAGCCATCCGGAAGATATGCAGTTGGGGAAATACTCTTGGGTATTGTTGTAGTACGTAGGTGTGGCAAGTGTGTGGCCTAGAATCACGACACCCCGGAAATCTTGCGGAAATCGGTTCCATTAGTTATCCCGGCACTTGAAAGCGCTGGGGCCAACTTGGAGCCTATAAAGGATACCGAGGCAGAAGAATCGGAAGAGGCGCCGGTCGAATGGGAGGAAAACGAGACTGTGATCACCATCAAGCGGCGGCGGCGTCGGTGGTGGTAGTGTACTACTACTACTACTAAGTAGTAGAGAAGCAAGCGGCACATGTTTGCACTTGGTTTGTTATCGAGCCGAGTCGGCATTGGACGCGGAAAATCACACGGTTTAGTTACTACCGCGGCGCATCCCTAGCGCAGTCGACCAAAACACAGCTATGAACACCTGTGAACAACTCTCTAGCTCAGGCAATTCAGAAGATATTCAAGGCACTTCAAGTCCAACCCACCCTTGCTGCCGTTGCCCGGTTGATAACAGCTGGATGAACTCAGATGCCCATTCGTCGTTGATACGGACATATTACACAACCCTGTTGGACTTGATCCCATCACTACGAAATCCTCTATCGACACACCACAGCAAGTACGCTGGACCGCACCGGCAGCAAGGGAGGAGGTCCACGTCGTTGCGCGTTTTGGGAATGGGAATTATTCGCAGCCCTGAAGTAGTAATTCAGTGTTAATAACCATTATTTACACGTTGATAACAGTTAGTAACAAAAGTGGTGCTAACAGGTATGAATAATGCCACGTCAACCGCTCACTGTTATTAACATTTGTTACGGCGCGTTTCGAGCGGTGCAGTAATGGGCCTAGGCATGGGGTGGGTGAGGGTTACAGAGATCCTCACGCTCGGAGAACAGGCGGAAACGATAGTGGGACCACGATGGCGTCGCGGCCACGACTACACGGGTTTAAAATGGCGCGGTCGCAGCCAAGGTGATTCGAAATGTCGAGCAAGCAGCACGCGTCGCGCAGTGCGGTGGCGCACGGCGCGCGCTTAAAGCGCCCATTGAAATATTACTATCATCTACAATTAGCACTGTATAATTCTCATCTGCTCTTCAAATGCGACACGAATTTCTTGGAGACTTGCATTGTCCGGAGAGTAACGAGCTTTCACAAACCAGCCGACGAATTTTCGTCAAAGTGACAAGTTTTAAGGGGACCTAGCTGAGAAATATATTATCCTGAGTCTTATCCTACCAAATATATCAATGTGATCCACATGCTCAGTTTTAACCGACCTGACAAAATATAGATAGGGTCAAGTACTTTTGAACATTGAGAACTTGCAATTGTACACCAGCTCGGTTTCGGCAGGATTAAACTAGGCTCTTTTCGAGAACTTGAGCTAACCCTGCATGATTTTCCATTCACGGTCTGTGTACTTTCCAAAAATATATCCAGCCTAACAATCATCCCAATCCCCCTAAGCTGAAGCCATAAATTTCAGGCCAAATAATCTACCGCTCGGCCGTCGGGGCAGTGGCGCTCTCTCAATTCCTCTATCTCAATGACGGATATGACCCACCCCCGCTCAGGGTCTCCAAGCGAGGGTCGGCCATTTCAAATCTAGTCTCTTGTTCCCTCGATCCGTCCTCCGATTACAACCGCACACCAAGAGAGACCGCTTTGGGATTGTTGGCACATGCGCTCCTTTCTGTCCTTGCAAACAGGGGAAACTTTTCTCTCTCAAATACCCCTAATTCCGTTGAAAGGTTGAGGCGCTAACGAAAGCCCCTGTAATTCCGAAACATTTCAGCCGCCCGTTTATAAGAACCACCGCAGTTCTGTATCGGCAGACTTCATTTTTGATGGGTGTATACGACGACCCATTCGGGTACGGGAATCTTACTGTTACTCTCATCTCTGTCTTCTGATGGTATTACTGTTATATTTCAGGTCAATCCTGATCGGCTCATGGCTGGCCTCCATCCTAGCCGGGCTCGTGCTCAATCAGGCATACCGATACTTTGCAATGTATCCCAAGGACCCCATAAGCCGCAAGGCCATCGTCGTGTGCAGTATGCTCTTTTGCGGCGCGGCGCTTATAGCGGACTATGCAAACGTTTACTTGGTGCGTATCTCTGTTCATCTAGCCCTTCCTTGTTGGTTGAGACATTTCGCAGCCTACAGTTACCTTTTGGGGTACGCGTCGTTTTGTATTAGATGAGAACCAGACTAATATGTACCACTGACAGGGAACACAGAGCGCGTTCAAAAACAGGTGTGCTTCCTCGGCGGTGCATACTTCTCGGTAGAACTCAACCTCATCAGTATTGGCCCGTTCCGATGTATGTGACCATGAACACCTGTGTGGGGGTCATCGTCAACAGCTTCCTCATCCATCGATTTTATACTCTGTGAGTTGACCCACTCTCTGTTCCTCGCCCTGGCCTGTCAGGATTATCTTACGCCACCGTCAGTTCGAAAAACATCGTGATTTGCATGGTGCTATCCGCGTTCGTCATTCTTGGGGTAAGTTTGGCCTGGCTTCTTCGGACCAATACTCAATGATTGACTTGCATATATTATATCAGTTTGCAGGCTCCATTTTCGTCGCTGTCACGATTCAAATGTTCAGCGCATTTTCCGCTGTGAGCGCGTTCATTCCAGTGCACTTCTACCATTATACGTTCTGATCAATGCCCCCTCCCAGCGAGACAAAGCCGAGATATCAGCACTTATATGGCTAATCTCAACGGCGATGGCAGGTACGTCCTCATTTCTTCTCAACATTTCCAGCTTAATAAATACGCGCAGATATATCCATCGCATCCGCTTTGATCTGGAAGCTGCGGACGCTGAAGATCGGATTCAAAGGGACACAATCGTAATTCTTAGCCAATTTACCCTCACATATTTGCACTGAATCCATTCCTTTTCCTTCTATAGTCTGGTCAACCGACTCATCATTCAAACGGTCCAAACCGGCTCCACCACCAGCGTCGTCTCCATCGTCACCCTCGTTTCGTATATCATCAAAAACGATAGCAATGGTGTGTTCTTCTCTGTCTGCCCAGGTGGTTTGCGTATGTCTCAACAATATTATGCTCAGTGCCAACGGCTTGCTGCTATCTCATCGGCCCTTTATACCTCTTGACGCTGTTTTACAACCTCAATCTCCGGCAGCACGATCTGAACCTCAGTGGATCGGGGCGTTCTACCTCGGAAGGGAACGGTATCAACGGCGGGATGCGCATGGATGGGATCCGTGAGTCTCGCTTGCCGTACTATTGTCATCGCTAAACGTAACGCAGATGTTCACCGCGTAACGGTGGAAGCAGTAGATCCGACTCGGAGTGTCCCACAGGTGAGTACCCATCTCTATTATGGACTCTTGCAGCCACTAACCACCACTGTTTTATTTCTATTGAGCAGGCGGGGTACAATAATTCGAGTATGAAGGATCCCGTAACCGAATCGTATGACGGGAAGAAAGTACCCGAATTTTAGAGTGCCTCTTTTCCGTTGGATGCTAAGCGGAGGGAAGTTGACTGTGACCAAAGAGGGACTGGTGATGCAGGCCCACAATCTGCAGACTCGAGCGCAATTAATAGAGTAGATAATATTTTAGCCCCAGGGAAGACGCGTTCGACGTTCCCGAGAACCTGCGTCGGACGGGGAGGCGATGTAAATAGAGCTATGGTATCATCTCACGCACCATGCGACATTCATGAGCTCGAGTTTGGGTATCACTACCGCAGGTCTGCTCGCGAGCGGGCACAGATTTAGAAAATCTTTCTTTCGAGCTCGAGAGAAGCGATGGGACGGCAGGAGTTGTGCACGACACGTCTATGACAGGCCAAAATAATGTATTTGATCTCGTCGTGTCATTAGTATCCACACTTACCGTATTTTTTATATGTTCGCCATTCGTTGAGCAAATAGAGTTTTCTCTTTGTGTCAAGATGTGGTACTTCATCCTGCTCGAGCCTGCTGTTCATCGGCCGACTATGTCATATGTCCGATCGAACATTTATTGAACCGTGGGAATGTTACTCGGGTCGGCAAAGACGAAATGACGGAAGAACCAACAACACGACCAAGAATCGAAATATTTTGTGACTCAAGTAAAACTAGTCAATGATTTTTGAGTTTTGTTATCAGGATCCTCGTACTGCACAGCATCGAGACCGTGTTCTGAAGTAGGCCAGCAGTCAGAGGTACTACTCATATATACAGTAGGCCAGGTTGAATTGCATCTATAAAATGCACGAAATAAACGAGACCATAATCGCCCCAAGGACCCCCAAAGCCGCAAACTCGAGAGAGACGTTCCTGCACTCGGAACTGGCGGCCAGAGCCAGACCCGAGGTTGTGTTGACTTGCGGTTGCGAGACGTTGTGCCCGTTGATCTGGCAATCCGAGTACCAATCTGGAAAGAAGCAGAAGTTATTACTTATCAGGAGGGATGGCAGTAGGAAGATGCGACGCGACGCGACGCACGGTGAAGCCCGAGCTTCGCAGTGAGGTTCAAGAGTTTGCTGTCGGTGACAGCAGCGATGCAGGAAACACAGTTGTCAAGCCCGCTGCCGATGTGATCGGTGCAAAGACATTGCGAAATGAGGGGTGCGGTCGCGGTGCAGTTCTTTTGTTGGGTGTCAGAAATTCAGAATGACGTGAGAATTATTCTCCCATGGCGCACTTTGAATGTCTGTTGCACGGTATCACACTGCGAATGACATGTTGCGTTCAGCAACGAAAATGTCGTGTTGGAATTATTGTTCCACGGAAAAAGTTCCTGGTAAACAGAGGAACCCCATGAACCGGAGGGAGCAGATCTCGGGCTTCGACGAGCAGAGGCTGCATGCAACGTCGAGGCGCACGATAGGCACATGGGCTGAATTACTCACCGGTGACCAGCACTGCCAGGGAACCTAGAAAGAAATGCAGGGGATGAAGCATCCTTGACTGCAGCGAAGGTGCTAGGCAGGTCGATGTCTTCGTACAAGGAGGATTCAGCGGTCATAGTTAGGTCCCGCACTATGTCTTGTAACTAGGCGCTACGTCCACATCCGAATAAACTTGTCTCCTTAGGAACTCATCTCAATTCAAGCACGGAAACAATCGGAAGCATTCTCGAGTTTTGTTTTCAGACTGCAAGTAAGTATTCCCATGGTTCACTCAATAATCGCGCACAAGGCTGCTGCTGATGACGACGCAGCCTTGAAAATAGTCTCGAGGCTCTTCCCCTGGTGCGCGCGGTTGCGTGCTGGGACGTACGCGACGCCGACGGCCTTGTTGCCCTCGAAGATGACGCGCGAGTTCGTGCGCAGCAGGAAGAGGTGGTGCTGGATATCCATCACGGAGTGGACGTAAGCTATTGTTGCATCGAGGGAAGGGATAGATAATGTTTGTTAGTGCCGGTTTGGAGGAATAGAATGGAGAGGGTGACGGACCGGTAGCGGCGTCACCACGCCTGCCAGTGTGCCTATTGATGTACTTGGCCCAGATTTCGGATGCATGGGAGGTGTCGAGATCTGAGAGAGAAATGAGTATTGACCTAATTTCAAACATTATCCGAGCTTACCTTGAATATTGTCTAGTGGGATTGCAAAGCACTTAGTTCGCGAAAACGCGTGATGAGTGAAAGGCCTTTACCGCTGAACGGCCAATGGCATCGGAGGCGCGCAGGAAGTCATGGGCTGCGGGGGACACATTTGTCGCACTTGGCCTCTGGTGATTCCACCCAGCTTGAAATCTGTGTTCAGGTTGACTCGGCTTGATTGGCGGGGCTTTTGAGTCAAAGAAGGTCGAGAGTCCCAAATGCGTCAATCGGCCTTTTCAGTTTTGGCTACGAGACTTGAGCCAATTGGGCGGCGGTTTCCGCTTCCAGTGCGGGCGAGGTCGTCTACAGGATCCATGAGGATGTCCGTACTTATTTCGACAATTTTGGCGGAATCAGAGCTTCTACTGGGTTGGCGGCGGCAAATTCCGGTGGTGGAAGCAGTGAAGCGAGGGTTATTTCGTTCCGCCACAGCCACTGTTAAGCGCCGCCTCACGACGATCTCGGCTACTGCGCTGCACTCTAACGTCTAACTCACTATCTAATCTACAGTTGCATTCAACGTCCAAGCCCACGGGATGCCCGCCACCCGCCCCGCCACTATCACCGAGCTCGCTGCCGCCGCCGCCGAGACCGCCGCACCGCCGGGGCGCGTCCTGATGCACTACATCCGCGTGGCGGAGAGCCATCGCAGGACGGGCGCAGCGTATATGGGGCGCGCCTCGTCCAACGCTAACTCTGCAAATGGGAAGTAGCGGGGGAGCAGGCGGGGGAGGAGCAGAAGCGGTGGGCCTGGACATGGAGCGCGCGTTCATCGAGTACGCGCGCGCGGCGACGCTGCTCATAGAGACGATCCCGGAGCATCGGGATTATCAGGCGGGGTTGAGTGCGGAGCAGAAGAGGACTTTGAAGGCGGTGGGTGTCCGAGTCTCTAGTATATTTATTCTAGTGGATGCTAACGCGCGCCGCAGAACGGGGAAGACATCCTCGAGAACCTGATCAAGCTCAAGGCGGCGCTGGTGGAACGGTTCGAGCGGTATACGCGCGCGGGCGGGTCGACTGCGGACGCGGTCCCGCTGTTCAAGGCCGCAGCGGCGATGGCGGCCAACGCGTGAGTGTCTACTTTTCTCCATTAAATCCCGACTTGCTCGTTCGTCTGCTGCCCGCCTTCCGTTGTCTGCATCGTGCACCCTTGCCATCCATGCCGCCTGTTGCTTCCGCATATACGCATGCTTCCGCTCCCTTCCTCCTACTCTTCCCTTCCTTCCTCTCTCCCTCCCTTCCTTTCATTCCATATCTATATCTATATCTCCATCCCATCTCACTCCCTCTAGCCAACAACAACACCAACAACGAGCCATGCCCGCTAGTGTAACCTCGACTGCTAGTAGCGTCGGCCGAGACTCGCAAGCGACGCTGGTTTATCAGCCAAACACTTCCTCTATGACAACGGTTCTCGATTCGGTCGAGAAAGAATGGATAGACTCTCTCAAGATGCCCAAGGTCCTCTTCGTGCTATTAGTGAAATGCTTAATTCAAGAGTTATGAAACAGAATTTCATAACCCGTGCATTCTCTTTACTACAACAAACTCCGCAAGGGTGTGTCTGCAGTTGCTATTGTGGATACGTATAACCTGGATCTCCAGACCAATCATCGAGATTCGGAACATGCTGCAACAATGGGTGCGATGGGATATTCTAGAGAGCCTTGCAAGTTACCACTGGGTCGTAAAAATATTGTTCGGCGTGTTAAAGGACACGCTGCACTCCACGCAATTAGAGGTTCGCCCCGTCACTTGGCTGCTACTTTTACATTCATCCGCATTAGGCCAGCCATGTCCTCGCAGAGGAGATATTTCAATGTCTGTCCCAAGATCTTTACGACCTTGAAGACCAACTGGTCGTGATTTTCCGTGATTCCGAAAGCTACAAAATTTTCTTGGCCTGTCGTGGCGACCTCGCTCAAAGACTTCTTGATCTTCTGCAAGACGTATGTATCCCCACCGTTTCTCGTCATTTGAGGCCTAACGTTGTGTCTATCAGTTTCTGGATTCATTCCCCGAGTCATCAGCAAGACCACGTCTGTCCAAAGCTCTCGAGCGGCTTTCGCGTGTATCAGGACTGCAACCCACATGTTTTTCTCTTCCCGGCCTAGTCAAAGTCGACCAGCAAGTGGCGGCTGGGGGTTTCGGCGACATATGGAAGGGGTTGGTCGGTGAACTGAGCGTTTCTGTCAAAATCATGAGACTTTTCCGAGACGCCGATATGAAGGAGGCAATGCAGGTAAAACGAGTCCCACCTCATTCTAGCTTGAAGCTATATCTCATGTCATTACAGGAATTCCGTCACGAAGCCCTCATTTGGCGCCAGCTTTCTCACCCGAATTTACTTCCCTTCTTTGGGTTGTATTATTTAGAAAACAGGCTCTGCCTTGTGTCGCCGTGGATGTCGAATGGACATATTATAGAGTTTTTGAAAAACGCACCGCCGGATACTGATCGGGTTTCTCTTGTGGGCACTATTTCCAATAATATTTTCGAGTGTCTAACCATAATGCGCTAGATGTTGGATGTAGCCATGGGTGTCAAGTATCTGCATGAAAATCATATCGTGCATGGAGATCTCAAGGGAGTAAGTTACCTTTGTCAAGTCCCTGTGCTGGGTACTCACCAATCTGCAGATGAACATCCTAGTTACGCCTTCTTGTCGTGCTTGTGTTGCTGATTTCGGCCTAGCGTCCATCGTCGACGCGGTGACTCTGCGATTCACGCATTCGACCGCAAGTCCAAAGGGCGGGACTGCTCGATATCAAGCCCCCGAACTCTTATCGACGGAGACCCCCAACCATTTTGGTTCAGATGTTTATGCATTCGGTAGTGTTTGTTACGAGGTATGTTCACGTCCTTGCCTAAACCCCTCCCATTTGAATATTTGGGTGATACCTAGATATTTGCTGGAAAAGCACCATTTTTCGAGATTTCTCGCGATATAACAGTTACCATCAAGGTACTGGAAGGCCTCCGTCCTTCGCGTCCGGACACAGTACCCGTAGACGACGATCTTTGGCGGCTCCTCCAAGACTGTTGGCAAGCAACGCCGAGCGATCGTCCCAATATTTCTCAAATCATCCAGCGCCTCGTTGGCACTATCGGGGCGAAGTCAACAGATGCAGTCGCAGTCTGGGACGAGAGCATCAGTTCAAAGTCTCGCCGTTCATTGCAAGAGTGGCCACTTCTGCCATCCATTGCCGCCATCGAGCGCCTAATCTTGGGAAAAGGTGTGTTCTGTCTGGCATGCGCGCATGGCATTACATATGCTCACACTGTTTGTCTCCGAATCATAGGCATTGTCAAAAGTGAATGCCGCCATTCTCCCAGAGCAAGCGACTGACACGCACACACAGCACACACAAAATGGTTTCCAGAAGCACGCCGCAATCCAAGCGCCCCCACCATGCCAGAGATTCCGCTGGCTAAGCCTGGCTGGCGGACGGTAACCCAGTCCACCCCCCAGACACCGCCGCGTGCTCTCCCTGCCCAGACGCGTCGCCCAACAGACCTCGCAGCCATTCTCAGCGCAGACTTCACTCCCCGCACATCCACAATCAACCAGTTGCTCCGCAAAGATGCCGAAGCTGCCCCTGCGCCTGCACCTCCAGTCCCTGCACCTGCTCCTGCTGTCCGAAAGACCATCAAATACAGTCCCCGAAATCGCATATCATCCCCAGACACAGTTCTCAAGCCCATGTCCCAGGCAGAGATGAACATATACAGGTCCTACCAGGGCAAAGGCGCGGCCAAACTCTTGAAGCCCGAGCGCTCCCCCGACCCAGAGCCCATCCCCGAACAGCCGCCCGCAAAAAAGTTCGTGGGCGACGTTGGCGTCGCAGTAGACCACTGTAGGTCAAGCCGATGTCTGGATTTTATTATATCTCATTTCACCAGACAATACTCGCCCCAACGTCGGTGTCGCACAGCGCGAGACATCCCCCATCATTGGCCTCGAAAGCTTCAACAACTGGGTCAAGTCCGTCGTCATCTCCCGCTTCGCCCACCCCGCTCTCGCCGCGAGCAAAGTCGTCGGCCGCGCCACGGGCCGCGGCCCGCCACCCCGCGGCAGGGTCCTCGACATAGGCTGTGGCAAAGGCGGCGACCTCTCAAAGTGGGGCAAGGCCCGCGCCGCCGAAGTCCTCGCAGTCGGTCCGTGCCCCCCTCCGTCTCTCTGTCTCCTCACCAAATTTTCCCAGATATCGCCGCCGTCTCCGTCGACCAAGCCCACTCCCGGTGGCAAACAATGCGCGGCAACAAATTCGACGCCACCTTCGCCGCGCTCGACTGCTACACCGAGCCGCTCTCCAAGGCCTTCTCCCCCGCCAAGCTCGCGAAGCCCTTTGACGTGGTCTCGATGCAGTACTGCATGCGCTACGCTTTCGAGAGCATCCAGAAGGCGCGTTGCATGCTTGAGAACGTCAGCAAGTGGCTCCGCCCCGGCGGCACCTTCATCGGCACCATCCCCAATGCCGACCAGCTGCTGTGCGTCGCCCTCGCTCTACCTGTACACCATCTGATTACATATGCAGAGAAAACCTCGCCAGCGTCCCCCCCGACGCGCCGGACCTCACCTTCGGCAACGAAGTCTACAAAATCCGCTTCGAAGACCGCACGCACACGCCCCTCTTCGGGCACAAGTACTGGTTCTACCTCCAGGACACCGTCGAGTACGTCCCCGAGTACGTTGTCAAGTGGGACAACTTTGTGCAGATGGCGGCCGAGTACGGTCTGCATGTCGTGTACAAGGAGGAGTTCCACGACGTGTTTTCCGAGCATCGGGACCATGCCGAGTTTGGGCCGTTGATGGTTAAGATGAAGGTCGTGGATGCGAATGGAGAGAGCGCGATGGATGAGGATCAGTGGGAGGCGGCTAGTGAGTTTTTCTCTTCATTTTCTGTGTGTTTTCGGGGCTGATAGCACAACAGATATCTATATCGCGTTTGCGTTTGAGAAGCGGTAACATTTTTTTTTCTGTACTTGTATCTATAGACCATTAAGTATAATGATTGCTGAACCTTTAGGTTTAGCTACCCAGGGGAACATCGATTTCGTGCATCATTTTTAATCTGTTTGTCATGCAGAATTGGTCATCGCGGAAAACGAATGCAAAACAAGTACTTATAGCGCCTATCATAAGTTTGCGGAAAACGAAAGAAATTCCCAGGCTGTTGGGTTTTGCTTGTACAGGGCGCCTAAATCTTGCTGGATGTCATCTCTCACTCGCTCCTGCCCGCACCATCTGCATTTTCGGCTCAGACTCATATTGACCGCTCTCCAAGTGTGCCCATAGCATCTCCGAGGGTCTGGAACCAATCTGGGCTCGGCATACGGCATAAACACCCCAACCGTCGCATTCGACACATCTCACCCTTCCATCCGACCACCAGCCCTCAATTCACCTCGTATCATGCCCTACATCCACCACAAACCAGTTGGTAGCAAACCTTCCGGGTTGCACTTAGCTGCACGGGTGTTTGTGGCCACATGCCAGCAACAATGGATCCCCGAGTCATCGTGAAGTGCGACCTGGGCACTGCAGTTTGCCGATGAACACAGTGGGGGGAGGAAATGGGTTTGTGTGAACCAAGAGGGTCGCTGGGAAGGGTTGGGGACTATAGTAAGCATGCCTAATGTCGCGCCGACTCGCGCTACACGAAACCGGCCAAATTGGCTTTCATGTCCTCTCTATGGGCCCCCATCCCCTTCGTATCCTTCAAAATCTAATAGAATAACCAATGTGTTGCTATTCCATGCATTTTCCGTTGGAATTAAGTGCCAGTATCCAGTGAAAGCGTCAAATAATGGGAGATCACAATTTGTTAGGGGCTATGTAAACAAGACCCAATAGCCGTGGAAAATTTTACGTTTTCCGCAAACTTATGATAACCGCTGTAACTTATTAAGCAAGGAAACAGTGAAAACAAAGGAATTCAAATCCGCATTTTTATTTGAAAAAGGCTTCTCTTTGATTCATCTGCCTGTGTGCACTCTCTTTTACTCAAGAGATTAGTCTTGTAGTAAACATGATCGTGCGCTGATCACGCAATATGGTGGCTGTGCCAGCTGACGGCCAGTTCGCCCGTATTGCAGCGATGGGCCTCGTCGAAAATCCGGAAATATTTGTAAAGACTCTTGGAGCACATTCAAATGTTTTATCTTGCAAGAATCTCTCGATTCAGCCAGTCAGTTCTCCAGAACAGGATCAGGCCAAAAAGCTGCTTATGTAAAATGCTTCAGAAAACTCAGCTCATATCATGACAACAAATGAAGGAAATTTTTAGCTTTAAGGGAGGGGCCTCTGAATTGGAAGTAGATCTGCATGCTCAAATATTCTCAGATTTATTGGTGCGTTGAGGCAGAGGCAAAACAGGAGAAGGAATTTGATGGGTCGGCCAACAACAGGGGCGTGATTGCTAACAGGCCATATATGGATACTTGGCTTACCCATCATCCATATATTGGTTCTGTCACAGAGACTATCAAGAGATTCACCTTCAACTTTGTGTCTTACTCATTTCTGCTTTATTTATCCGTTGACATGGGACTTTTTGTTAGTGACACTGGTTGGGAGATTCAAGATTTTCAGCACAATTTATGGTGAAAAATGTTGTTTGTTTTTCAGATGTTTTTCACTGAAAAAAGTAGTGAAAAATTCAAATCTTTTTCACCTCTTTTGAGCTTTCTTTTGAATTTTTTACCTCCAACTCACAAAATAGTGAAAATGTTTTGAGTTTTTCACTACCTTTTTCAGTGAGAAATGTCTGAAAAACAAACAACATTTTTCACCATAAATTGTGCTGAAAAACTTGAATCTCCCAACCAGTGTGAATGGGGTTTTGGATGTGCGGGGATACGCACGGCGAGGCGCGGATGGGAATCGGAACAGCCCGGAATGGGGCTGCTATATAGTTGACAGGTGGCGGGGAAGATTTTCTTCACCTGTTTGACACTCGTTTATACTAAACTTTGTACTATGGCGACAAACAACATTCCTTGTGTTCGGGATTCGGTCTGGCGGCATCTGGGCTGGACGGCTAACTTTAACACAAATGGGTTCGGTGCAGCAACACTGTAAACTGCGGCGCTCTTTGCGGGACCACCCTGGGATCACTGGACGACAGCGTGGACTATGGCGGCTGCAGTGGGGGTCTAGAATGACAGGAGCAACATTGCGCGGCTCTGGCACAGCGTATTCATCTGGCGGCATTGGCTGGATCGACTCAGAGGATCAGCCGAGTAGGGTGGGCGGGTACTGGACCCACCAGCGCATCACAGCATGGCAGCGGCTTGTACAATGGAGGAATGGGGCGGCTCACACATCGGGGGTACACCAGCAGTAAGTTGCAGGTAACAGTGGGTGGGCACTGCACAGGCACCGGTACGACGAGGAAGGGCTGCAGGGACGGCTGTAGGCGCGAAGAAGACGACTTGGGCAGCGGTACACGACAATGGAGAGCGGCCCGGCTCCCTGGGATAGGGTTCATGCGAGCAGTAAGTCGCGGAGAGGCCGAGGCCACCGCGCGGGCACTGCTGGAGGTTGGAAGGGCTATGGGACGGGTTGTAGGCGTGGACAACGACAACGGTGCGGTACGGCGCTGGAGCAGAGCACACGAGCACATTGGAGGCAGACCGTGGACACGGGTGGCGCTTTAGGGGTGCGCGGCAGGCTGAGCAGGTTGGAGCAGGGTTAACAGCGTGGATTCGGCGCGGGATGGACGGGCTCTACACGCGAGGCGGTTACGGTGACAGATCAGTCGCCGGGGTGGGATGAGCTGGGATGGCTCAGGGCCACGGTAGGCGGTGGCGGCAGCAACACGGCACAAGCGGGGCGCATCAACTTGCATGAGCTCGGGGCAGGGCTGGCGGGATTTGGTCGGCAGGATGGATGGATAGAACTCGGGCAGGATGGCGGATTTTGGGCCTCTTGCGTGAGGGGGTGTGTTAGTGAATGGGGTTTTGGATGTGCGGGGATACGCACAGCGAGGCGTGGATGGGAATCGGAACAGCCCGGAATGGGGCTGCTATATAGTTGATAGGTGGCGGGGAAGATTTTCTTCACCTGTTTGACGCTTGTTTATACTAGACTTTGTACTATGGTGACAAACAACATTCCTTGTGTTCAGGATTCAGTCTGGCACCATCTGGGCTGGACAGCTAACTTTAACACTTTTCGGGCGGAGATCACATCATGAAACATCTGAGTCTCCTTGATTTTGCCGACACACAAACCTTTGCTTTCTCCCCCCATGTCGCCCGCTGCTACCTTCTGCAATTCACCTGTATCTACTGGTTTCGACAGCCATGCTGCACACTCTTGTGCTTCACTGGATTGGGTCCTCAATTCTGGGCTCCGTACACGTGCATCCCAACTTTCCAGCCCTCTGACACTCCTGTGTGACACAGGCGTCATCTCTGTATGCTTGCACAATATCCCTGTGAATGCCTCTCTGCCATACAACTAAAACAGTAATCTTGACGCTCCATTTCCTCACCAAGTCACGCTCAAGACCAGGGGGTGACCACTAAAATTATCGCCGAAATCGGGTGGTACTATGCCTAGTTGTTTTGTTTTTGATGCACATGATGGGGCCATCAACAGCCATCAATTCCATCAGTGCGTTAATGAGAGACATGTTTCTAGACGTGTATGGACATTCAGCATGCAGCATAAGTGATGTGTCTTACTCAATGGTGTCAAGACATTTCTGAAGTGTATTTGTATGGTAGAGAAGTGACAAATAGTCTCTGATTCTAATTAAATATAACTAACTACTGGTGGTCTTTTGACCTCTTTGAAACATGCTTGTCGGATCCAGATCCGGCAGAATCAGATGCTGTGGAAGCAGTGTTCCGGTGTCTTCGCTTCTGTTTTCTATCTTCCCGGAGGTCATATGAAGAGTCCAACATGTACAGCCTGCACTGTTCATTTCCCGCAACTTCCTGATTTAATATGCATGGTTCAGGTCAAGTCCAGCCAGCTGAGAATAGGACTTCCATCTGGGCATCATTCTGTACCTCCTGATTGTTACCCCCTTCATAGATCAAGGTGTGAGTGTCTTTATGCGTCCAGAAATTTGTCTCTCATTAATGCGCTGATGGAATTGATGGCCGTTGATTGGCCCTGTCACGTGCATCAAAACCAAATAACTAGGCATAGTACCACCCAATTTTAGCAATAATTTTAGTGGTCGCCCCCTGCTCAAGACTATCACCAAAATAATTCATTCCGTCTACCGAATTCAGAAAAGACATACAGTGCGACCCGCTCCCAGCTCCCCCCCATCCCTGCATTCGCCTTCATGTCACACAACACCCAGGGCCACTCATTAGACGTGTGCTGCATCGATCTCACCAGCTGTCCAACAATCCAGGGTGCATATGTCATGCTCTCGCAGGTGAGATTGCTGCAAAGGCTCTGTATCCTTTGCCTGTTCAGGCTCAACCACATTCAAAATCATATTTCCCAACAGCTGCAGGAAGAATTGAAACACACCGAGCTCAAGGCAGCAAAAACGAAGGCCTACTCGCATGAGCAGTTGTCATGGTTTTACAACGTGGTTCCAGAAGGACGCGTTGAGATCTTGACTCAAAGAGATGGTGACCTTGATTTCAATGAGCTGATGGTCAATTGACAGGTATGTTGTTCGTGCTAATTCATCCACCGACAGTGAGATCAATGACGGTGACAAACACCAACATACTGCATAGGGTAGATCTTTGATGGTGCTTGACTGCAGGCCCCTTGGCTACTGCCTGGCAGCCCAGCCCTCCCCCCACACCTCCCGTCTGGTCATGGGCTACCTGGATGCCAGATCCCAACCTCCCCCCCATGCCTCCCTTGGTAGAGCCAACCCTTCTTGTCCCAGACTCTACATCACTCGGGCTCTTTGGCCGTCCAAGCACTCCGAACCCCACCATGCAAGAGATTCCAGTCATTTATAAGCCTGGCTGGCGCCAGTGAAGTGCCACGAAAACTCGTGTCTCCCAGACTACAGGTCGCCCTGGCTCCTCACCCTTCGGTCTCCCTGTTGTGATAAGGACCGCAGTGTCGCTATTGAAAGCTAATGTGATTTGAATACAACTGTGTTCGTCCTCTAGAGGGGAAAGTATAGTTGAATGATAGTGAGGAAGGTCGGTGCACAGATCTGCTTTGTATTGGTGGTGTGTGTGTATACAGTAATTTGTGGAGACCGTTCGTTTCCTGGGTGAAAGCGAGTGTGGCAGACCTGTTGTCAGCCAAATGGTGTAGAGAGTGTGAATATACTAGGCCTGGTCCCCTGTATGAGTGTACCGGAACCCTAAATGTGTTCCCCTGTCTGCTTTCCTTGGTGCACTCTTCCCCTTTGAACTAGCACTGGATGTGCGATAGACATTGCACAGATGATGGCACCGATGTCATTCGGATGGTGAGTGAGACTATTGGTCTTGTTTAGATGCGGACAGTAATTTGGATGTGATGGCTTCTCTCTGGGCCTGTCTTCAATAGAGCAATGCTCACGAAAACAGTTGTCCTAATCGAGGAAGCCTGGGTATGTGACACCGAGTCCAGTGAGGAGGGACCCTGCAATAGGAGGTGTGGGAGGTGAGACACCAATGAGCAGGTGAATGTAGGAGGTGTGGCCTGTCTCCAGCTGTGAGGGCAAGGGAGAAGGGTGCACAAGACGAGGTACAAATTTGGGGAAGGCTGGAAGTACCCCTTAGATTGAGTGAGACTTGTACAGTGAGTGGGGAAGGTGCCCTGGAAGCTACTCTTGTAGGCTGAAAAGTACTGACTACTCCCACTAAATGCACTCCCTTTTATACCTCCTTGACGACTTCCCACATTTCCAGAGGTGCCATGCGGGTCACAGGTGTTTCCAGGGGGCAGGGGATGTCATGAGGTGTTTCGGGGTGCATATAGGAGACAAGGTGTCTCTGGTAAGGAGACCACTTGTCTGTGGTCGAGTATGAAGCACAGTGAGGCCAGACGACCTCGAGATACATTTGGAGCCTCAGCCACGGCCATATGGTCGCACCAGGGAGTGCTTGAACAGCAAGGAGAGAGGAGAGACGAGTGGTCTCCTTCAGCTAGTCAATGCATCATGTGAAGTGGGGCGAAGGCAGTGGTTTGGATAACCTCTGCCTCGTCCGATGGGCCACTGTCAGGCACAGGCTAGGTCCATCTGGCAATAAGTCGTGAAACTGACCATGGGTGAAATAGCAAGAAATTTGCTGATTTCTACCTTAATCACGTAGCGTGCTGCTCCAAAGGACCAGCACAAGCCCTACACGACTAATCAGGGCTTGATCCTGCATGAGGACCTTAATTGAGTCCGCCTGGGATGCATCAACTGGAAAGTTCATACTGGTTGACATCCATGATTAAGGGTTTAATTGTTAAGATTAAGCATCACTGCTTAATCAAGGCATCATAGGGCCCACAAACAACATGGGCAATATTAATCATCCTCTCTGATGATCTGGGACACCACTGTGGGATCTTGATTAAAGGTGTTCAAGTACTTTGTTGTGCTTGATTTACACACAAGGCCTTGCGCGACGGATCAGGTGACTCAGGTTTAGCAGTAGCCGGTTACCCCCGGTCACGGTTGAGCTTGCCTATCAGCTATCTGATCATTGTTGCTATCCTGATTTGGTTACTTGAACCAGGCCAGGACAGTAACTCGCATATCTCCACAACCACTTGGTGTTTGGGCTGATTAAGGTATTGGCTCAAAGCCAGCACCTTCCTCTACCTAATACTGAAGGTCCTGAATGGAGGACATGAGGATAGAAGATGGGACTGTCAACACGATCAAGTGGGATACAGTCACACTGAGCACACTCAAGCATTAAGGGGTTGACACACAAGGATCCTATATATTTACCTACATGTAATTAACTACAGACACCTTACTCATATACCAGCGAGTAGAATAGTCATCATATTGTAAGCATAATTGTACAGTATATAAGGAGGAGGTTTTGGCATGGATAGGCACTGAACTTTCTGTCCCTAAGAGCAGTAGCCTTTACCGGATACTGCTTGATAAATGACAGCGATTCGGGACTTGTCACCCAGGACTGACTTCGTTAAGAAGTTTTGTTTTGTTTGCACAAGTAACTCAATATCATTTGTTGGCTCAGGATTTTGGCATTGGAAACGATTAAGAAGCTAGAGAGAGCTTATTAAGATTGAGAACACGGCACCACACTACAGTAGCCTTGGAAGGCTTATTATTTGGGATTTGGAGAACACGGCACCTTGTTAGGATTGGGATTGTTGGCTCAAGCTTCTAAAGCTTTAAAACTCGATTTGTTGGCTTAGACACTCGTTTAGCGTTGCTCAAAGAGGTCTAATACTCTAAATCAACCCTTGCACTTCGGACTCAACCTTTTAAAACAGGTGTGTTCCTCAAACCTTTGTTGGATTATCTGTGCTCCTTGAACCTTCTTAAAGCGTTCAAAAGACCCATACTCAGCGGCACAGTCTAAACCATTCAAGGGGAAAGTAGTTAGGATTTGGTTAGCAGTTGTGTTTTCGCTTTAATCAAGCAACTCGCATTCTGCTCATTGGGTCTTGATTAAACTAGTACTGCTGTTGTAGACACTGAGCAAGCATTTCACCGGTGTGAGAGATCGTCTTTGCTGCTCTGGAAATGGTGATAGGGAAGTGTCACATCGTGGGGAGTCTAGATGTTCCAGGAAACAGTTGTATCCTGCTGGCGATGGTGTGAAACACGACTGACCAGTGGAGAGAGCGATCTGAGTTGTGAAGAGAGCATTGGTCTCGTCTGCAGGGGTCTGTAGGTCACTTGTGCATTCGTCACTGGAGGTGCTCTGAGAGTCCCGACAGTCTGGGGAGCGGTCGTGCCCTGCTGGCAATGGTGCGGAATGGGTCGGAGCAGTGAAGAAAGCAATTCAGATGGTGGGGAGAGTGTTGGTCTTGCTCAGAAGCTGCTTCTAGTAATGTAGAATCCTGTTTAGGAAGATCCATTGCATACATCCAAGCACATTCTGTCATTGTGTAGATGGTCCACAGGGGCCATGAGGCAACAAGTGGTGTGTAGCCCGCTCAGAGACCTCACACCGCGATGAAACCTACTCTGGCACACTCCGCAAATCATCTTCACCTTGGATCCTCGACCATTCTGAGTTGTTCAAGGTCGATGCGGATGACTCAATGATATCCTTTGTAGACAATGAGGTCCCCACTATGCCCCTCATCCTACTACTGTGTGCTGCAGACATCCTGCTCAGCCCGCTCATCGACAATGTCGATATGCTGCTCACAACATTGCTTCAGGCTGCTTCCGCCATTGTCCAGAGGAGGTGGCAGCACAATGTCGCTTTTAGGGACAACAAAGATCTTGAGGAGGAGCTCACTCAGTGTAGCAGACCTCGTTTGGGGGAAGTAGACAGTAGCATCTAAAACAAGACTTGGTTTCTCCTCTTGCACCTGTACTTTCCAAATCCTGGTGTTTCCATTTTGATGACAATGCTTTGTCCGTGCGCTAGTTGTCAGAAGGGCTCATGCTACTTTGATATTCCACATTTATTACTTGTTCGAAATGATAATTGTTATTTCTGGACTGCCAAGGACAACATCGGGTTTTTCTGTCAGCTTAAGACTTGTTGCTATCTATCTGGTCGAGGCACAGCACTTGCAGTGGAGTTTACATGCAAGGTAGATGCCAAGAGATTTATTCGTGTAATATAGGAAACTTGGTATACGAAAAGATCTATAGACCTGTGAGATCAAGCCCAGCCAACAGCCCACTGACAACACCGCTGAGACCAACCAAGCTAAGGAAAGGAACAGATTAGAATGTGCGTGCACAGTGATTCTTGGAACAGAATGAACACTCACAGTGGCTGCAGTGCAGCAAGGAGGCTGGGGACAAGCAAAGCGTCCAGACTGACAAGCAGACTGGAAACAGCTGCGTCCACGGGGGTGAGGAGCCCATCTACCCCAAGCTTGGAGATGGGCTTGTTAAGAGTGCTATTCATACCCTGGCCAATAGCTCATGAGCAGGATGCAGAAGAGAGAAAGGCAGAAGAGAACTTATATCAAGGATCTTGTTGATGAGCTTCGTGAGGTCTTTGTTGTTGGTGCCCTGGTCTCCGGGTGCATTGGTGGAGGGCTGAGCGGTAGCAGTGTTCAGCACCCCTGTGAGATCATTGAGAAGGGGCACAACACTCGAGGTGGGCAGTTGGCCTGCCGGGCCCAATGAGGCAATAATTGCGACTATAGACATCACTCAGAACTAGGATTTTTGTTTTGAGATGAATTGTGCACACATGGAGGGTGGGTGTGACTCTTACAATGGCTACTTTGAGCATCTGGAAGAGTGTGAAGAGGGTGAGGGGGATGACAGAGGCATTGGACACGGTATCCCGAATAGCAACCCTTGTGGTATCCACAGCTGGTACAGGGCTGGCAGCGGCAAAGAGGCCCCGAAAGAGGACGGGAAAGGAGGAGGAGAAGAACCTCATGCTGGAAATGGGGTGGTGGTGGAGGATTTAGAAGATGTAGTAGAGTAGATCCAGTGGATACTGGAAGAATTGTGTTTTGGTTGAGGCTTTTATACTTTTTTCAACGGTGAGTGTCGAGCGTGTTAGGGAGTGATTGAGGGGCATACAGGAGGAAGTCCATTTTGACCCTGCTTGCAATTTTTTCCTTGAGCCGTTCATATGTCTTCAAGCTGACATCAATGTATCAATCCATATTTTGGATCCCTCAAAATCTCGACGACTGACTCCTGTGAACCACTGCATTCAATCTTCAGCTCCATAATGCTAGACAGGGAATGAAATGGATGACACATGCTGGACCAACATGCACCCATACTGTATTGTATGCTAAAGAGAGTACCTGGGTGGGCCTATGGAAATGGAAGGTTGCCAAGAATTTCGCCAGACGCAGTTGTGGACAAGGCATTGAGATCATAGGATGGAGAGCGTAAAAAGGATACAAGTGACCAAGTGATCCTTTAGGGCATTAATGACAACATTGAACACACAGAAATGAAGGGGAGAGGAATTCACAGGGAAATTGGCATGAAGCAACCGTGAGCCCTGGATGGGAAGAAACAGCACACCAGCAGAATACAGTTTGACGGTATGAGACTTGAAGTACCAGATGGCCACTGTGCATACTTTTTTTGCCACTGTGCCGGACTTTGTTGCACTTGGCCTCTGGTGATTCCACCCAGCTTGAAATCTGTGTTCAGGTCAAGTTTGAGGGCAGGGCTTTTGAGTCAAAGGTTGAGAGTCCCAAGTGTGTCAAGTGGCCTCTTGGCTGCAAGACTTGAGCCAGTTGGACGGCGGTTTCCACTTCAGTGTGAGCGAGGTCTGCAGGATCCATGAGGATGTCCATATTCAGAAGGAGTATTCACACCGGTGTTTGTCAAATATTGGGTGGTCCAATGTTGATGAGGAAACATAACTTGAAAACCAAGGTATCATATTTGCTTTAGGTTGTGCTGAATTCCAAATTGACTTTAAAGATCTCAATTTTGATTTCGGCCCCCACTGAAATCAAAGCTGATTCAACTAATTTCAGTTTTGCATTTTGTGGGACTTGAGATGTTAGCCGAAACTTTGCGTTTTGACATCAACATCAGACAATTCAATATTTGGTAATCTCTCCTATGTACCTCTGTCTGGGGCAAATTGCTGCCCTGGGGATGGACATGCACAAAATTCCCAAATATATGGTCATCCGACATTGATACCGCAATTGAAACTATTGCATCAGCATTCAGTTGAATTGACATCAAAGCTGATTTAACCCTTTTCAGTGTTGATTTTGGCCCAGCCTAAATGGAAAGTGATTCCAGTAGTCTCAGGCCTGCTTTCAGTCCACTTGAAGTCCAACTTCATTCTCAAAGATTTCGAATTAGATTTTGGCATATGAGGGTGGATAAGGTCGCGAGCGGCAGGTTCCGAACCTTTAGTCAGAATCTTAAGAGGCCTTTAATTGCAGAACAACAATTCATTTATCAATAAATTTACCTGATACTGGACATTCATAGACATTTTGGGATAGGTGATGTGTGCAATGAGAAAAACAAATACTGAGATGGAAAATCAGGCCAGTAAGTCAAAGCTGGATCACCATTCTTCCCCACACCAGACCCTCCAGCACCGGCGAGAAGTCAGGGCAAAGGAAGCCGCCTTGGGAGCCACCACACCTCTCATGGCCTGCATCCTCCTCTTTGAGTGCCCCCCTCCCTGTCAGCAAGGCAGTGGTTCTCAATGCCGGCGTGAAGGAGTTTCAGGGCTCAGGGCCAGATGGGAACAAGAGTGAGCCATCTCTCTGTGATCCCAGTGCCTCTCCCTCTTCGCCAGCATGTGCCTGTCCAATGCGATGTCCCACATATGAGGGTCTGAGCTGACCACAATGCAGTGTCTTCACGCAGCTGTGTACCACCCACATCGGCCTCAATGTGTTCTTGTACCGCTTCCATCTTGTGCCTTCCCCTGGTGTCCCCTCTGCCTAGTCCCTGAGACCATCTCCCACTACCTCCTCTCGTGCCTGTGTTTCAGGCATCAACACCTCGACCTCATCAAATGCATTGGAACCGCACATCTCACCCTTTGCCTCCTCCAAGGTTGGATACAATCATCTGGATGAACCCAAGGACTTTGTAGGTGAATATGCACTTGTTAAATAGTGCTACATGGGCCCCAAGGGGTGTCATGAACCATCTTTTCAGAACCCGAACAACCTGAACAACCCCAATCATTGATCAGGTCAACTATCTGATCAATTGAACCAGGATACCATTTTAGGATCCCAAACGGTTTCGATCGGTTTCCCAACCTTCGGGTTCCTGATCGCCCCCTCTATGTTCATATACCCCTTCATTTACTTTGCATTAATCTTGTCCATTGCTGTTGGACACTGTACCTTAATTTACAGCCCCTTGGGACTTTAGTATATAAGCTGTAGTTATTTCCCTGTACTTTACACTATTCTAGTCTAAACTCCAGGCTTATTCATTGGAACTTTTCATGCTTCAGTCGCCCTCACCACCTCAGAACCCGGAATCTGCTCTGTGCTGACAAGGGGCCCGCATGCAATTTAATGGAAATAAAATAAACTAAGAGGGCCCATCAGGGACCAAGGTTACATTTACGAGACCATAGAGAGAACACACCTGGTTTCTACTGGATGAAGGAACACGACTACGAGAAACAAGGCCAAGAGGACCAGAGGTGGTAGAAGCGAGTGGGGGCAAACCCTGGAATTCACTAGCATCAGAGGCTCCAGCAGGCAGGTGATGGGACTGGATAGCATAAGGAAAAGGCAATGAATCCTCTGCAGCAGATTGGGTGTATGGAAGAGACATGGGCTGGAGGTAGGGGAAGTGCGAGGAGCAAGACTTAGACAGAGCGAAGTCACGTGATCCAAACACATGATAGACTTCCTTTCTGGGATGGCTATGAACTTGTGCTTGCACAAAATGAGGGGACAGCCACTTTCCTTTCCAGGATGGCTACAAACTTGCTGGCACGAAATGTGGGTACAGCCACTAAACACAGTCACAACAAAATTGGCACACAACATTTTTATTAGAGCCAAACCTAAAGGTTCGGCAATCAATGTTGGGCCGCCCAATACTCAGCAACTTCCAGTGTGATTGTAGTAATCCGACTGGGTGTTTAGGTGACAGGTGACAGCCACTCATGAACTGAACACTTTTGATATTGGTGATGGTGATGTCATGATTTTTTGGCCCAAAAACACCAAAATTTCCGGTTCGGCATTTGCTGGACTGCAATATATAGTAATTTTCTTGTGATTGCTGAAGAATGAACACCTTACCCAGTGGACACTGTCGGTAATGGGTCACACCCAGTGAACATTTGGTCGGATTACTAGTGGTGCTGATATGCCGGGTAGTGGCAGCAAATTCCGGGATATTGCTGCTCGGAGGACTCAAACCAGCAACCAGAATGAGCAGCTTGCTCGACTTCCATTTTTCTGCTGCATTATCTGACTTATGCTCAAAATTCTCTCAATAGAGGTCCCATTATCATCCTCTGAATTGACCTCAGACTGTGCCCCTACTTTCATGAAAATGGCATGAGGAAGATACATATCACACTTAAAGGCCAGACCACATGCATGTGGTGAGAGAGAGAATCCGTGATATTATAGCGCAAGCTATGCTGAGTAGCTGTCTCGGCACATTCCGTCGCACACCTCTTGACTATTATATAGACGTGGAGCAGACCAGTTCTATGCAGGGTCACCTCATCTGACGATCCTGGTTTCCTGCCTGCAAAGGTTGACCTGGTTCTGAGTATCTCTGGTTTTATAGCATCAGTGAGAATATCCTCGACTATGGCCCAAGTGCTTTGGTCAGAACCCAGTGCTACTTGAGTGACCTCAACTCCCGTGCCCTCTAGTACCTGCACCATCTGCCTGCCTGACACTTCCTCTATAACAACAGTTCTTGATTTGGTCAAGAAGGAATGGATGGACTCTCTCAAGATGCCCAAGGTTCTTTTCATTCTATTGGTGAAATGCTTAATTCTAGAAATATGAAACAGAATTTCATAACCTGTGTATTTTCTCTACTGCTACAACCTCCGCAAAGGTGTGTCTGCAGTGGCTATTATGAATATATATAACTGAACCTCTAAACAAATCATCGAAATTCAGAACACGGTGCAACAATGGGGGCAATGGGATGTTTTAGAGAGCCTTGCAAGCTACCACTCCATCATGAAATTATTGTTCGGTGTTTTAAATGACATGCTGCATTCCACGCAATTGCAGGTTTGTCCTGTCACTTGGCCGCTACTTCTGGATTCATCCCGCATTAGGATTTGCTCGGCCATTTTGCGGCAGACAAGACATCCCAATGCCTGTCCCAAGACCCTTACGACCCTGAAGAACAACTGGTCACAATCTTCCGTGATTCCAAAAGCTATAAAAGTTTCTTGGCCTGTCATGGCGACCTCGCTCAAAGACTTCTTGATCTTCTGCAAGATGTATGTGTCCCCACTGTTTCTCGCCATTTGAGGCCTAACATTGTATCTATTAGTTGCTGGATTCATTCCCCAAGTCATCAGCCAGACCACAACTGTCCAAAGCTCTAGAGCGGCTTTCATGTGCCTCAGGACTCCATCCCACATGTTTTCCACTTACTGGCCTGCAAAAAGTAGGACAGCAGGTGGCAGCTGGGGGGTTCAGTGACATATAGAAGGGGTTCCTCGGTGGACAGAGCATTTCTGTCAAAATCATGAGACTTTTCCGAGATGCCGATATGAAAGACGCACTGCAGGTAAAACAAGTTCCAACCCTACTTTCAGGATATATCTATTGTGCCATTACAGGAATTTGGTCACAAAGCTCTCATTTGGCACCAGCTTTCTCACCCGAATTTACTTCCCTTTTTTGGTTTGTATTATTTGGAAAACAGACTCTGCCTTGTGTCGCTGATTGATATGCTCAGAACCTATATAAGAAACACACAAATAACCCCACTTGACTCGAGAGCGGTACAGAAACAGTCCAGAGACTGTTCCAACAACCAACAAACAAATCAAACGGCAATATATGCACGTTTCCAAAGATCCTGACGAGTTACAGCCCCTAGTACAGGGCCTTGTAAAGGTTGTAGGGAGAGGTTTCGTATCTCAAAGAGACGGAAGAGCAAACTGCGTAGAACGTGTTTCTAGACACAGTGGAAACATTGTTTCCAAACAAGGTGGATTTATAGCTTCGCAGCATGTGTGTATGTCCAAGCGACAGAGAAACAAGTTTAAAGTAGTCCCGTAGACTCAAGTAAGGCCCCTAGTTTATAGGCCAAGAATGTTCACAGAGCTTTCCCTAAAGAGGTACTTTCTGAGCAACGCCAGCAGTCACGTTTCCAAAGTTTTCCCTTGACGGTACTTTCTGAAACCCGCTCCGCAAACAACAACAATAATGTTTCTTTCAACAGAGTCCCAGATCCAACAGATTCTCAGAGTTCAGACAGTTTCCAGGCAAAGCCCAAGTGTGTTTCCAGAATAATATATGATTCAGAAACAATTAAGATTTCGACTAATAGTGCTACTCTATAAGAGTGCGTTCGCCGAGGATCCCAGATCAACCCAATGCGCAAGCGTATAGCCTACTAGTTCGGGGGAAGATGCTGTGTCCATCGTAGAAACACCCTCGGATACTTATACAACCGCCAAGACACTGTTACAAAGCCCAAAACACAATCCTAATGAGTCAAAAGTCCGTTTATCCGTCTCTTTAACCGTGTTTCCATCGGTTGTTCTTCTGAGCGTCGCCTCCCATTGGTTCCCAACTGCGAGCATGCCATGTTCCCTTGCCAATTACGAGGCAGGAACCCATCAGCAGCACCCCTGTATTATTCAGAGGGTGTGTCGATCACCGATAGATCGGCACTGCATCTCGTTCGACCTGTTTCTGCTTCAACTCAAGTCTCCCCCTTGGTTCCAAGCACGGAACTTGATAATACTCCTTTGTAGGCTTCGGTAGATACCCGTTTCTCTAGGGTTTCCCAGAAAGGGTTCTTGAGAACGAACCTTAGAACACCTTTAGAGTTGTGATCCGGATCCACGGAATAGCCGACCACCTGTTTCGGTGTATCCACATTCAATGGAAACCGGCAACTCAGGCAACCGAAACACTCGTGACCGAAAATGTCTCCCCTAGTGTCTCAACACAACACAACACATTACCAACTCCCGTTCCTTTGACCCATTTCCGTTGCTTAAGTGAATGTTGGAAACAAGTCAAAAGAAGTCCCTTGACTTATTATCTGGCTGCACGTTTCCCTTACAGTTTTCAGGGCGAGACTAGCCAATGGATGTTCTAATTCCTTAGAATGTCCACCCGTTTCTCTGTGGTTCGCCCAACAGCTACCAGGAACCAGTACTGTTGCATAGAAACAACAGTTTCAGCAATGAGCACAATCAGAAACACGCAAAATTACGTGTATCTAACCATGGCCCAATTACTGGCTTATCATCTGTCACCGTGGATGTTAAATGGACATATTATAGAGTTTCTGAAAAACACACCACCGGATACTGATCGTGTTTCTCTCGTGGGCACAATTTCCTGTAATGCTTTCAAGTATCTGATGTTCACGCAATAGATGTTGGATGTAGCCATGGGTGTCAAGTATCTGCATGAAAATTGTATCGTGCATGGAGATCTCAAGGGAGTAAAACTACTTTTGTCAAGTCCCCGTTCTGTACTCACCAATTGAATTTCCAGACAAACATCCTAGTTACACCTTCTTGTTGTGCTTGTGTGGCTGATTTCGGTCTGGCGTCCATCGCTGACATGGTGACTCTGAGATTCACATGTTCGACCACTACAAGTCCAAGGGAGGAACTCCCCGATATCAAGCCCCTGAACTATTATCAACAGACCTCCCTAACCATTTTGGCTTGGATATCTATGCATTTGGTGGTGTGTGTTATGAGGTACGGTTACATCCTTACCTAAACCCCTCCCATTGACAGTTTGGATAATATACCCAGATATTAACTGGAAAGGCACCATTCTTCGAGATTCCTCACGATATAACAGTGACCATCAAGGTGCTGGAAGGCCTCTGTCCTTCTCGACTAGAAACAATACCCATTGACAATAATTTTTGGTTGCTTCTTCAAGAGTGCTGATAAGCAAAGCTTTGTGATTGTCCTAACACACTGCATTGAGACCCCCTGTAGACTGACCTGGGTCTACCTCTGTCTACCTCCGTCTACCTTCTGTCTACCCGGGTAAACATATGTCTACCCTGACATGTTGACATATGTTGGTCTACCTTGGTGTACCCCTGTCTACCTCCGCCTACCCAAGGTGGACAGCCTTCGGCTACCTCGGTCTACCTCAGTATCCGTTGGTACACTCACCACATCCAAACTTACATCACTAATTTGGGCTCACCTTGGCCTTTCCTGTGTCTGGGTGCCTCTCTCTTGCTTTGCCCTAGTTCTGAAACACCAGGAGATTTGATATCACGGCATTGCCAAACATGTGCACAGACATTGACAGCAGTGGCAATCAGATCAAAAAATCACTCCATTTCCCTCTTCAATAGTCATGGCAACTTGCTGACAGTTCACAGTTCACTGTAAACTTCTTGTCGACCTGGATTGAAAGCTCTTTGGAAAAACCTGGCCTCGGTCTACCTTGGTCTACCTTGGCCTGGGTTTGTCTACCTCCATCTACATAGTAGACAGACGGTAGACTCAGCTTAACCAGGTGTGTGTACCCTCTGTCTACCCAGGTAGACTGACCCTTGGTCTACGGGGGGTCTCAACGCAGTGACATTTCTTAAATCATCTGGTGTCTCATTGGCACTATTGGGACGAAGTCAACAGATCCCATTACAGATTGGGACAAGAGTATCAGTTCAAAGTGTCACTGTTCATTGTGGGAGTGGCCATTCTTGCCATCAAGTGCGAATTTTTTGGAGATGGTGTATTCTAGCATGTGTGCACCTCATTATGCTCACACTTGTCATGAACGGTCTTTTCATTTTACTTCTAGAACCCGAGCAACCCAAACAACCCAATCATTGATCAGATCAACTATCTGATCAATCAAACTAGGGATACCCTTTTGGGATCCCAAACAGTTTCGATCAGTTCTCTGACTATCTGGTTACCAATTGACTCCTTTACGCTCATATACCCCTGCATTTACTTTGTATTTATCTTGTCCATTGTCCTTGGACACTGTACCTTAGTTACAACCCCTAGGGACTTTAGTATATAAGCTGTAGCTATTTCCCTGTACTTTACACTATTCTAGTCTAAACTCCAGGCTTATTCGTTGGAACTCTTTGTGCTTCAGTCGCCCTTGTCATCTCAGAATCCAGAATCTGCTCTGTGCTGACAACACTGCTTGTCCAAATCATAGATGTTGTTGAAAGTGAATAATGCTACTTTCTCAGTCATCAGCTGGCGACTGATGTGCACCCACAATATGTGCAAAATGCTTTCCAGAAAGAGTTCAACATCTGGTGTCCTTGGAGATTCCAAGTATGCAGATCTGGTAGAGTAATGTACTTTATTTTCCGCAATTCATACATTATAGACAATTTGACAATGGCTTTCTCTTCCACCCAGACTTGCAACCTACTATAGCCTCCTTCAAGCTCTTTCCCCTTCCCCTTGTGTAGTTCACATCCAATTGGTCTCCAAACCTGTCCTTCATTTCGATTTTGCGCCCGTGGATACTCCGGTTACCAATGTGCCAGGCCGCCATCCAAGAGCCATGGAACCCACCATGCAACCAGTTACTAGCTGGGCCACCTGGACCCCACACCCATCTTTCACCGCAAACTCTCTTCGCTCAGTAATGTGCCTGGCTGGCATACCGGACCTTCCAGTCCTAGACTTAACCCCCCGTCACTACCAGCTCCCTGCTTTGGGTCGCTCAATGTCGAGGACTACCTTGCCACACTCCTCATGGGACAGTTGGGATTGAAGGTCTATGTTACTTTCAATGTTTAGACTCTTATTCAGCGGTGGTGCTCTTTACTCAATACCATAACAATCATTTCTGCGACTTAGTTGTGTGGTACATACAATTGTATTGCCAAATGTAACTTTTTTCTGTTTGCTCAAGCTCAATACATGCCCAAGGCAACTTTGGATTTGTGCTGCTCGCTCAAGCCAAAGTCTTTGTCATGAATCGCCCGGGTTCTACTTTTTCGCGCGACGCGTCCGTACGGATACAGACGCGTCTTAGCGGCACGGGACTCTCATGACGCCACCATGTGACCTTCTCACGGTTGAAACCCGGCCTCGGATTCTAAAAGCCGCAGACTCGGGGAGTCTGCGCCACGGAATACAGAAGACGTTAGGGACTAGGAACCCGTATAGACGGACTCTAGTCCCCGGACGCACCAAGGGCTGACACAGGAGAGTACACGGAGCACAGGAGTGGTTGCAAACCCGATCGGGGTTTGAACCACTGGAGACGATGACACTTAGGACTAGGAAACCCGAACGTCGGGTCTCCTAGGTCCACCGATGCCACGGAAACCAACACAAAGGAGTCCAGGAGCATCAGCATTAATGCTCCTTAACGCTACGTTGCAGGAACTGATCGCGACTGACCGCGATCGCTTTAATTTATTAGAAGCCTATATAAGCACGGTAGAATCTCCATGTACAGTAGATTCTACCTCGTCTAATCTCAGGCTTCTACCTTGGCTTGACATAGGCATTGTCTCCACTCTGTCCCGCTTCCCTCGCACCGTACTACGGGTTGTATCCACACCTCGGGTTTTGTACCTGAGTGGATATCACACCCTCTTCGACTCGTTCCGGGTTCCGCCTCGCATCCCGACCTACGACATACGGCCTCCTAGGGAGGACGCCGTACGACTGGTCCTACTGCTCGGGGAACACACGAGCTATTAGCGTCTATCGGGTTTCTCCTGGTTGGGGTTCTCGCCGGGTTACTCGCTGTTTAGCCGACCCAGAGGCCGTTGCTGACAGTCTTTGTGCTACAGTACATAATAGAATTCTGGTCAAGGTGCTGTACCCTATAGAGTTTACACAAGGGAGATGCCTAGGCATTTTATTGTGTAATATGGGGCATTCAATTTGTCAAAGATCCAGACGGGCGAGGTTGAGACCAACCAGCAGCCAGCCGACGATGCCCCCAAGACCAACCAAGCTAAAACTAACACATCAGAATCTATGCGTGCAGGTGTTTGAACAAGGGATACTCACAGTGGCTGCAGCGCTGCAAGCAGCCCAGGAACAAGCAACACGTCCAGACTGGTGAGCAGGTCCGAGATGGTGGTGTCGGCGGGAGTGGGAAGCCCATCGAGGCCAAGCTTGGGAACAAGCCTGTTGGGAGCAGTGTTAATATCCTGAAGATTAACCTGTAAGCACAATGCAAAAAGAAGAAAGGGAAGAAGAATCACATCAAGGATTTCAGTGATGAGATTTGCAAGGTCTTCATTGTTGGCACCCTGGTCTCCGGAGACGTTGCCAGAGAGCTGAGCAGTCGCAGTGTTCAGTGCTTCCATGAGATTATCGAGAAGGGGCACAATGCTCGAGGTGGTCAGTTGGCCCGCCAGGCCCAATGAAGCAATAATTGCGACTATAGACATCAGTCGGAACTGGGATTTTTGTTTTGAGATGAATTGTGCACGCATGGAGAGTGGATGTGACTCCTACAACTGTCAGTGATATCGACGGCTGGTACAGGGCTGGCAGCGGCAAAGAGGCCCAGAAAGAGGACGGGAAAGGAGGAGGAGAAGAACCTCATGCTGGAAATGAGGTGGTGGTGATGAAGGAGGTGTAGCAGATAAGTGGTAGAACCAGTGGATGCTGAAAAAATTGAGCGCTGGCCGAGCACCTTTATACATTTTTCGACGGCACACATCGGGTGTGTGGTGGAGTGTGTGTGGAGTGATTGAAGTTTCAACGCTGCTTGCAAATATTTCCCTTGAGTGTTCGTACAGTATGTCTCAAGCTAATCAATGTATCGATCCACGTTTGGAACCCCTCAAAGCCTCAACAACCTTCCTTCCTATGAAACAATACATTCAATCTTTGGCTCCATAATTCTAGACAGGGAATGAAATGGATGACGCACTGTGGACCAACATGCACCCATATGCCAAAAAGATTATTCGGGCGAGCCCACAGAAACGGAGGGTTGCCAAGAATTTTGCCAGACGCAATCATGGACGAGGCTTTGAGGTCACAGGACGGAGAGCGTAAAAAGGATACAAGTGACCCAGTGATCCTTTAGGGCATTAATTACAACATTGAATGCACAGAAATTAAGGGGAGAGGAATTCACAGGGAAATCGGCATAAAGCAACTGTGAGCCCTGGACGGGAACAAACAGTGCGCCAGCAGAATTCAGTTTGACGCCGTATTGGACTTGAAGTACCAGATGGCCACCATGCATACTTTTTTTGCCACTGTGCCTGACTTTGTCAAACTGCGCTGCTGATTCCACCCAGTTGAAATCTGTGTTCAGGTTGACTCAACCTGATTTTAAGTTTGAGGGCAGGGCTTTGAGTCAAAGGTCGAGAGTCCCAAACTGTCCCAAGTGCGTCAACCGCCTCTTGGCAAGACTTGAGCCAGTTGGGCAGTGGCTTCCGGCACAAGCAAGGTCATCTGCAGGATCCATGAGGATGTCCGTATTTCAACAATTTTGGTGGAATCAGAGCTTCTAAGTACTATAGTAGGGGATCCTGGCAAATGGTGCTGACGCGCTGGGTGGCGGCGGCAAATTCCAGGATATCGCTCTTTCTAACTCTGTCAGAGGACTTGAACACTGCCAGACTGGCAGCCAGAACAGGCTTGCTCAACTTCCATTTTACTGCTGCATTATTGACTTAAGCTTGTGCATAAAATTCCCCTGGTAGACACCCCATTCTTATCCTCTGAATCAACCTGCGCCCCTACCTTCTCGAGTATTGCATGCGAGGGATTGAAGGCCGGACTGCACACCGGTGAGAAGCTATGCTGAGTACAGTAGGGGACAATCAAACTCCGCCTATTTTGGATGCATGAGAAAATGTTATATGTAGGGTGGTAAATTGGGCTGGGCAACTTGGGAAACAGTTTCTGCATGAATTAGGACCCAAATGAAGAGATTGGCACAAGCAAAATTTCTCAATTCAATGAGTTTTCCAAATTTGACCCCAAATATTGAGAAAAACCGTAAAAAATCGCTAAAATAACGTAAAAAAAATGGCAATCAACTCCTTTCAATGAGCTGGTCATGATCCCAATGAAAGCTAATAATTCCATCGAGCTGTTCAGGCCCAAAAAATGATTTGATCGGACCATTATTTCCTCCAAAAACAGCATAGACATATCAATTTATCGGCATTCCTGCCTTCTCTAGGTGATAAACGGCACCAAAAGCATTGATGAACAGTTTTGGTAAGAATCTGGATCGAACCACTTCCAGAGGACCCAAAGGGGTACACACAATTCTGTTCGACCAGCCCAAAATATTGAGAAAAACAATGGCTCGTAGGAAAAACTTCGGAGGTATGTTTTTAGGCTTCTTTTGATGAGCCGGATCTGAATCTGGTGTCAGATTTACTCAAAAAAGAGTTGTTCACATGCTATAAGATGGGCGGGGTTTGATTGTCCCCTACTGTAGCTGTCTCAGCGTGTTCCGTCACACACCTCTTGACTATTCCTGGTCTCCCAGGAAGTAGACCACTTCCCTGTGGGACTATCTTGCTAAGCGGTCGGCTTGATGCAGTCGGATTGCAGGTTGGTTGGTGTCCATTCATATTCTACTATATATATCTTGCTAAGCAGTCGGCTTGATGCAGTCGGATTGCAGGTCGGTTGGAGATGTTCATTCACATTCTACTATATATAAGACCATGCCTCTGGAGTCCCAACAACATCTGATGATCCTGGTTTCCCACCCGTGAAGGTTGGCCTGGTTCTGAATATTGTCTGGTTTTATAGCATCGGCGAGGATCCCCTCCGAGTCGATCATGGCCCAAGTGCTCTGGCTGGAACCTGGTCCTAGCTCTATTGGTGTGACCTCGACTACTTTTTCCTCTAGTACCTGTACTGTTTGCCAGCTTGGCACTTCCTCCCTAACAATGGTTCTCAAATTGGTTGAGAAGGAATGGATAGATTCTCTGAAGATGCCCAAGGTTCTCTTCGTGTGATTGATGAAATGGCTAACTCAAGAATTATGAAACAGAATTTTATAACCTGTGCATTTACTTTGTTGCTAGAACCTCTGCAAGGGTGTGTATGCAGTTGCTATTGGGGATACATATTAAACTGGATCTCCAGGGAAATCATTGAAATTCAGGACATGATGAAGGGATGGGTACAATTGGATCTTTTAGAGAGAGTCTCGCGAACTACCACTCCATTGTGAAATCGCTATTTGTTGTTCTAAAGAACACACTGACTGTGCGCCGAGTTCCCTGGTCATTACTTCTGGATTCATCCAACACCAGGATTCGCTTGGGATCGGCCATGTAGTCGCAGACAAGATATTCCAATGTATATCTCAAGATCTTTACGATCTTCAGGAACTGGTCGCAATCTTTCATGATTCCGAAACCTACAAAAGTTTCTTAGCCTGTTGTGGCGACCTTGCCCAATGACTTCTTGATCTCCTTCAAGACGTATGTGCCTCCCTGGTCCTTGCTGTTGGCCTAATGTTGTGCCCATCAGTTGCTAGATTCATTCCCCGAGTTATCAGCCAGACTGTGCCTGTCTAAAGCTCTAGAGCGGCTTTCGCGTGTATCAGGACTCCATCCCACATGCTTTCCTCTTACCGGCCTGGTGAAAGTAGGCCAGCAAGTCACGGCTAGGGGTTTTGGCGACATATGGAAGGGGTTGGTCGGTGGACAGAGTGTTTCCATCAAAATCATGAGACTTTTCCGGGACGCCGATATGAAAGATGCACTGCAGGTAAAACGAGTTCCAAATGCTATTTTGAGGATATACCTACCCATCATGCCATTGCAGGAATTTGGCCACGAAGCTATCATTTGGCGCCAGCTTTCCCACCCGAATTTACTTCCCTTTTTTGGGTTGTATTATTTAGAGAACAGACTCTGCCTTGTGTCACTGTGGATGTTGAATGGACATATTATAGAGTTTCTGAAAAATGCACCGCCGGATACTGATCATATTTCTTTGGTGGGCACTGTTTCCAATAATACTTTCGAGTGTCTGACAATTATGCGGCAGATATTGGATGTAGCCATGGGTGTCAAGTATCTGCATGAAAATTGTATCGTGCATGGAGATCTCAAGGGAGTAAGTCCCTGTGCTGGGTGCTCACCAATCGCAGATGAACGTCCTAGTTACGCCTTCTTGCCATGCTTGTGTTGCTGATTTCGGCTTAGCGTCCATCACAGATGCGGTGAACCTCATTCGACTACAAGGCCAGGGGGAGGAACCACCCGATACCAAGCCCCTGAATTGTTATCGACGGACATTCCTAACCATTTTGGTTCGGATGTTTATGCATTTGGTTGTGTTTTTTATGAGGCACGTTTGCATCCTTCCTTAAACCCCTCCGATTAATCATTTAGATAATGTCTAGATATTAACTGGAAAGGCACTACTTTTCAAGATTCTCCACGATATACTGTAGTACTTCGTTCATTTCGTATGGGGGTTAGGGGTGTGACATGCCCCTTCCACCCGAACCTTTCGTAGCCGGATTGATGGTGTCCATATTGGGCAGTCTGATCCGCCGCTTAGCCTCGGCTAAGCTCGGCTAAGCAAGATTTGGGCTCAAAACTTGTGTTATGACCATGCAGTTTCCGGATCTTCTCCGGCTTTCCTCCGGCTATCTTAATCCGGAGCCTCGGCTCTGACTCGTCCTCTTATTCCGGACATGACCTGCACTCCGGCTCGTGTCCGTCTAAACCGCTGTTGTGTCCAGCTTTAATCTGTTGACGCACGCCCTTTGGGGTTTTCGCAATGAAGGTCTTCTGAGTGTTCCCCAAATCAAACATATGACTTATGCAACTATGCTTCTCTCTTATTGTTCTTATTGTCTTTCACTGTACTTATTGTCTTTTACATACTTCTTTCCGCATTAGACTTATCTCCGTATAGTATAAATACATATTATGTTCTACTGTATCTTTAGTTGAAAATTAATGTGCTTTGCCTCTGCATTGCTCCGTGGTCTGACTTCTGCTTCCTTCGTCATCAAGCCAAGTTAGTTGGTGTACCCAATCTCCTACGTGGTATCACTTACAGCCTTATCCGTTCCTCCGGCTATTCTCCGCCCTCCGGCTATTCATCGTCCTCCGGCTTTTCTCCGGTTCCAGCTTTCTTCCGACACGGATATAACAACTTGTGACTTACGAAAAATATTCATATGAAAATGAGTGTGTGACGCGTGACCTACGATCTGATTGAAATACTACAGTAACAGTTACCATCAAAGTGTTGGAAGGCCTCTGTCCTTCCCGACCGGAAACGATACCCATTGACGATAATCTTTGGTTGCTTCTTCAAGAGTGCTGGCAAGCAAAGCCTTGCGATCATCCCAATGTTTCTCAAATCATCCAGCGTCTCGTCGGCACTATTGGGGCGAAGTCAACGGATCCCATTACAGATTGGGACGAGAGTATCAGTTCAAAGTGTCGCCGTTCATTGCACGAGTGGCCACTCTTACCATCCATTGTCGCCATTGAGCGCCAAATTTTTGCAAATGGTGTGTTCTGTGATGCGCGCATATCATTATGCTGACACTGCTTGTCTGAATCATAGACGTTGTCGAAAGTGAGTGATGGTACTTTCTTTTACGCCCCCAACTGAGGCGCGCATAGCATGCCCAAAATGTTTTCCAGAAAGAATTGATGATCTGGTGTCCTCGGAGATTCCAGGTACGCAGATCTGGTCGAGTAATGGCAGTTATCCGGAATTCATATGTTATGGCGACTTGCTTTTCGATGTTGTAGACGACTCGACAACAGTTTTCTCTTCCACCCCCGAACTTACGAACCACCCCCCTCCACCTCACGTAGTTCACACCCACTCTCGCCAACTATTGAAACAATCCTCGCATGTATTCCGTTTTGATTCTGTCTGCAACAACTCCTTGACCATTCCTTCACAAACCCATTCTGAAGCCGTGCCCACGGACAATACGGCTGCTGATACGCCGGGCTGCTGTCTCAGCGCCACAGACCCCACCATGCAAGTGATTCTGGCCATGCTCAGTAATGCGCCATACAGTGACCTCTGGGGTACCCTGCCCACCTTGCGTTCTGAGGGCGCGCCCGTGGACACTACGGCCACCGATGCGCCAGACCACCGTCCCAGCGCCCCGAAACCCATTGTGCGAGTGATTCCGGTCATCCCCAGCAGACCATCCATTTCTCGCCTCAATTGGGATACCAAGCCCCTTTTTCCAACAGCAAGTGGATCCAGGCCGCTCATTGGCGACACCAGCACGTCAGCAACATCGCGGGAGCCTTTTCCTGCGGTCGTCCAGAATAAGCGGCAGCACAGCATCGCTTTTGGAGACAACCAAGATCTGGAGGAGTTGAACCCGCTAACAGTAGCGAGCGAGGCAGACCTCATTGAGTATGAGTGTCGGCGTGCGGAGAGAAAGAGACAGAAGAAGGAGGCCGAGTACCAGCATGCGCTCGATGATCACATCGTTTTTCTGGGGTGGGCGGAACGTCGGAAGAGGATAGCGCTGATGCGGCAGATTTGGCCGGAAAGACCTGTGGGGGAAGCTCACCAGTTCGATGACATGTACAGTTCATACTACTTGTGATGCGCAGATGCCAAATTGGATACCATCTTCGTCCCGAAAGATCGAGTCCAACCAGTAGTCCGCCGACAACACCACCAAGACCAACCAAGCCGAGAAACATATGTATTGAAATTCGCACGGACGGTAGAGAGAAATACCCACAGAGATTGGAGAGCGACAAGGAGGCCGGGGATGAGTGAAGCATCCAGACTGGTGAGGAGACCCGAAATGGTCGCGTCCACAGGGGTGAGGAGCCCGCCCAGCCCAAGCTCGGGGACAAGATTATTGATGGCGGGGTTCACGTCCTGGCGAACAATGCGTGAAAGCAAAAACGAAGACGGCTTACATCGAGGATGTTCGACACTGTATGGGACTTGAAGTACCAGCCTGTGCATATTTTTTTCTGCCACCGTGCCGGACTTTGTCGCACTTGGCCTCTGGTGATTCACCCAGCTTGAAATCTGTGTTCAGGTTGACTCGGCTTGATTGGCGGGGCTTTCAAGTCAAAGAAGGTCGAGAATCCCAAGTGCGTCAATCGGCCTTTTGGATACGAGACTTGAGCCAATTGGGCGGCGGTTTCCGCTTCCAGTGCGGGCGAAGTCGTCTGCAGGATCCATGAGGATGTCCGTATTTCGACAATTTTGGCGGAATCAGAGCCACCGGGGGCAAAAACCGAGGCATATGGAAACCATATGCGTTAAACGCATATGGTCTGCATATTGCCGGATCGTGGGACAAAGCTGTGTGACACTTTTGTTGCACCTTTGTTTTTTGGGGCGACACAAAGAAAAAACAAAGGTGCAACAAAGGTGTCACATACCTTTGTCCCGCAATCTGGCAATATGCGAACCATATACGTTTAACGCATATGGTTTTCATATGCCTTGATTTTTGCCCCCGGTGAGAGCTTCTACTGGGTTGGTGGCGGCAAATTCCGGTGGTGGAAGGCTTATTTCGTTCCGCCACAGCCACTGTTAAGCGCCGCCTCGCGACGATCTCGGCTACTGATTACGACTGCGCTTCATTCTAACGTCTAACTCACCATCTAATCTACAGCTGCATTTAACGTCTACATTCAACGTGAAAGTCTAGCCAACCCTACGGGATGCCCACCACCCGCCCCGCCACCATCTCCGAGCTCGCCTCCGCCGCCGCCGAGACCGCCGCACCGCCGGGGCGCGACCTGAAGCACTACATCCGCGTGGCGGAGAGCCATCGCAGGACGGGTGCGGCGTATATGGGGCGCGCTTCGTCCAACGCCAACTCTGCAAGTGGGAGCAACGGGGGGAGCAGGCGGAGGAGGAGCGGAAGCGGTGGGCCTGGACATGGAGCGCGCGTTCATCGAGTACGCGCGCGCGGCGACGCTCATCGTGGAGACGATCCCGACGCATCGGGATTATCAGGCGGGGTTGAGTGCGGAGCAGAAGAGGAATTTGAAGGCGGTGGGTGTCTCGAGTCTCTATTACATTTATTCAAGTGGATGCTAACGCGCGCCGCAGAACGGGGAAGACATCCTCGAGAACCTGGGCAAGCTCAAGGCGGCGCTGGTAGAACGGTTCGAGCGGTATACGCGCGCGGGCGGGTCGACTGCGGACGCGGTCCCGCTGTTCAAGGCCGCAGCGGCGATGGCGGCCAACGCGTGAGTGTCTACTTTTCTCCATTAAATCCCGACTTGCTCGTTCGCCTGCTGCCCGCTGCATCGTACACCCTTGCCATCCATGCCGCCTGTTGCTTCCGCATATACGCATGCTTCCGCTCCCCTCCTTTCATTCCATATCTATATCTACATCCCATCTCACTCCCTCCAGCCAACAACAACAACAACAACAGCAACGAGCCCCACCCGCCATACACACCGCCGCGCGCCAAGCAACTGCGGACGAGGCTGCGCGGTGGCGCGCCCAACGTGAAGAGGCGCAAAGGAGGGACCGCGAGGCCGGGTTCGGCGACGGTGGGGTGCATCCCGAGTTCCGCAGCTCGTACAGCGCCGGTTCTAGCTACGGAGGCGGTGGGGGGTCGACGTACGGTGCATCGAGCGGGGGGAGCCAGCCGCAGCCGCAGCCGCAGCCGACGTATCTGTCCTCGGCGTCGCAGGCCGCCGTCGCAGCCGCCACGCGCGCCGCCGCCAGCGGCCTCGCTCCTTCCTCCTCCTCCTCCTCATATTCATCCACCTCGGGAGGTCCGGCTGTGGCAGTCCCGATGATCCCCCCGCCCGGCCCCGCGCCGATGGCGGTGCCCGTTTCCCTGTCTGGCTCCCATTCCCATTCTCAAGCGGGTGGCGGAGCGCTGGCGCCGGTGCCGCCGAGCTTCGCCCGGCCCAACACAGACGGGGGCGGGTACGGGTACCCGAGCAGCGCGGGGGTGTCGTTCCCGCAGCCGCACGGGGAGTACGGGCGCGGGGAGAGCCCGACGAGCTACGCGTCGCCCGCGTCCAACTACGGCGCGTCGGCCGCGGGCGCGAGCTACGCGGTGCCGAGCCCGTCCTCGCCCTACGGCTCCAACTCCAACTCCAACTCGGCTTCGCATTACAACCCGTCGGCGGCGAGCCCGCATCTGTCGCGCACGTCCTCGCAGTACAGCACCCCCGCGCCGGGGCCGATGCCCCTGCGCGCGCCGGGGGCCGGGGCGCGCGAGTGGGAGTGGGAGAGCGGGGAGAGCACGGATGAGGAGGGGGGACGGTGCGTGGAACGTCTTTTTGAAACGGCAGGAGGAGTGCTGACGGGATTGGTTTTTTCTTTCTTTCTTTTTTTCTTTCTTTCTTGCGTGTTTCTTTTTTTTTGGTTTTATGGTGCTTTGCTGGATGTGCTGGATGATACGCGACTCGACTGCGACCTGTTCGATGGTTGGATCTGCGTCGGCGTTTTTGCGTGGACGACTTGGGCTCGACGACGGCTTGGGCTCGACTTGACTTGCTTTGTGGACGGCTTCCTCCGATGTACTGGACTCTACTTGACTCAAATGTACTCTGCTCAATCCCGACTCCCTCGTCCTGGCTCCAACACTTGGACACCTCGACGAATGACTCATCGACTGACGATGGATGGCCCTCGGTGGCGGCGCGTGGACTGATGGAACGACTACGACTATGACACGACTGCTCCTGATACTCGACTGGACGACACCACGCCTGCGCGACTGGTTTTTCGGATTGGAATCGCCTCGACATCCACCTCGAATACTACCCGACGCGGCGTACCTTCGGCTCCGTCGACTTGTTCCCTGTGTTCCGCGTCCGTGCCGCCTTGGTTGTCTCCGTTGTCGCGGCCGTCAACACGTCGCCTTTGAACCTATCCTACTTTACTGCTCCTTCTGCTCCCCATCCTCCACTCCTTACCCTGCCGCCTATTTCGTGCGACGCCCATAATCCTTTACATCCGTCGGCGTCGCCTGCCTCTTCACCGCTCCTGTCCCTGCCCTTACCCCTCCATCACTGCCTTCCCCCACTCGTCCCCCATGTCGCTCCCATTCTGCCCCGTTGCTCCCCATCTTCCCCTCCCTCCCTCCCCTCACCTGCCCTTCCACTTCCTCCCCCTCCCTCCTTCCCTCCCCTCCCTCCCCTCCTTCACATACATCCCACAGACCGATAAGCACGATATCCTACCCCGGCACCGGCATGCCCTTCTCCACACAGCGCGGGGTGGACGACCTTTCGAGCGGGATGGGGAGGATGGGGATGGGGAGCGATGGTGGGTATATCTTGATTTTGTGGAGATGGCGAGGGGGGAAGCGGGGAAGGGAGGGTGGATGGGCGGACTGCTCTGATGCTCGCTGCGTGCCCGCACGGAGTCGATGTAGGCTGGCACGGCGGGCGCGTCATCCTGCGCCCCCGTGAGGCAGAGCGCTTATCCCTGGTTCTGCGCTGCCTGGCCCACACGAGGCTGCGTAGCGCCGGCGCGGTGATTCGTTGGGATGAGTAGACGCGCGCCGCTTCTATTTTGACGTGGCTCGTCCTGCCTCTCTCTTCCTTCTCGCCCCGCCTTTTCATACCCGGCTAACAACTTCTCTCACAGCCCGCATCGACGGCCTCCCCTCCCCCTCGCCCTCCACCACCTCGCACCGCTCCTCCGTCGCCTACCCCGCGCTCGCGCGGCACATGTCGAGTCACCAGCGCACGCAGGGCTACGTCCCCGGCGCATGGGGCTCCGCCCTCCCGCCCGCCGTCCCCGCGTTCGTCGTCCCGGAGGGCGAGAACGCCAACTTCGCGGGCGTGGGCGCACAGCACGCACAGGCCCTCGGCGCGGCGCGCGCAGCGGCGACCGCACCCGCTACGAGCGCCGTGGGATACAGCACGCCGTTCTCGCCCCCGCCCGACCCGCGCGCGGCCGCGGCCGCGGCGGACGCGGCTGCAGCGCAGATGCGCCGTGCGGAGGCGGACCGCTCCGCGCGGGACGACCAGGCGCGCGAGGACGAACGGCGGCGGAACGGGGGGAAGGCGCGGTTGCGGACGGTGTTGCTGCCCAGCGCGACGCTCCCCCGGTTTTTGGCGATCGCGAGCGGGAACACGGCAAAGAATCTGGAGACGTGTGGGCTGTTGTTGGGGCGGGAGGTGGTGCGGGGTGCGACGGAGAATGCGCGGACGAGATATGTGGTGGAGACGCTGCTTATTCCGAAGCAGCATGCGACGAGCGATACGTGTACGATGGATGAGGAGGAGGGGGTGTTGGGGTTTACGGAGGAGCGGGGGCTGATTACGCTGGGATGGGTGGGTGTTTCTGCTTCTTTCCTCTCGTTCCCTTCCACCTACTGCTTCTTCCGTCCTTCCACCCCGTCGCGCTCCTCTCCCTGCTGGATAGTCGTTTCGCTAACCACTCTCATTCACAGATCCACACCCACCCCTCGCAGTCGTGCTTCATGTCCTCCGTGGACCTGCACACGCACGCGAGCTTCCAGTGCATGCTCCCCGAGTCATTCGCGGTCGTGTGTGCGCCCAAGTCGGATCCGAAGTGCGTTCTTGACTGCCTCCTTGCCTCGTACTCCCTTCCCTTCCCCTCCCTCCCTCCCTTCTCCCTTGTGTGCTGCTTTTCCTCCCCCCTCCCTCATTTCTGCCGTGCTCTTCCCTCCGCCTCCCTGTGTCGTGCTCCCCAAGAGCCAAGATCACTGACTTTCTCCCTCGCCTCCCAGCTTCGGCATCTTCCGCCTCACCGACCCGCCGGGGTTGCAGACCGTGCTCAAATGCACCGCGAAGCAGGCGTTTCACCCGCACCCGGACGTGCCGATATATACCGTGCGTGTCTCGTGCCTTTTTCTTCCCTTCCTCCTTCCTCCTTTCTCTTTTCCTTCTTCCTCCTCTTCCGCCGCTGAGCGGTTCTTCCTTGTCCTGTCTTTGGCTTTCTTTCCGATGAAATGACGCATGATGCTGACTGCCCGCAGGACGCAGACAAGGGCCACGTACAGATGCGAGAGGCTGCGCTGGAGATTGTAGATTTGCGGTAGGGGGAGGAGGTAGAAGCGGGTGGTGTGTGGGGAAGCCGCGATGTCGAACACACGGGCTGCAGGTACGTTTATCTTGCTTCGTGTGGGATGCGCTTGAGTTAATGGGCCGCATCCTTTTCTTTTTTCGGCAACCCACAGCGCGGTCCACGAGAAGATGTGGGATGGGACGTGATGGCTGGAGACGGAGGCGGAGGCGGCGCTGTGTATATTGTAGTTTCTGGTGCGATCACGATGTTGTAGGATTTAGCAGAGATTAATATATATGTAGATGATTGGGATTAGATTCTGCACGAATTAAGCGCCGAATCGGGCGCCTCCTTTTTTGCTACGTATACCGCGCCGGATACGCGCCTCTGGTGATTCCACCCAGCTTGAAATCTGCGTTCAGGTTGACTCGACTTGATTTCAAGTTTGAGGACGGGGCTTAGTCAAAGAAGGTCGAGAGTCCCAAGTGCGTCAATCGGCCTCTTGGCTACGAGACTTGAGCCAGTTGGAGACGCGAGCAAGGTCGTCTGCGGGATTCACGAGGAAGCCTGCATTTCGAAGATTTGGGCGGAATCAGAAAGAACGTATGTGGTTTGCGTTCGTCGACGTCGACGCGCAAAGCAAGGGCGAATATTGGGGCGATTGGATCAAATACTCAAACTGGATTCTGCTGTTTTTGACTTGCTAAAATTGAGTATATATATGTACACGTTATGGCAGCGCAGGCATGCGTCTTACGACCTTGCCCTCGTTCCGCGCGTGGATCTTGAGCTTTTCTAAAATCGCAGACCCCGCCCAGCGTTCCGGCGGCGTGCGCTCCTCCGTCGCCCAATAATATATGTCCCAATCGGCTTCGTCGAGCAGCTGTATCCCAGTTCAGCGTCAGTTTTTCCGCCATGAGAATAGAAAACCAAAGGGTAGACGAACCTTGTCGTACTCACGCAACTCCGCTTCGGGCATCCCCGGGAGGTGCTCGCGCGCAAAGGTGCTGAGTATTAAATCACTCTCTAGTGTGCCACGCTTGCGCGACTGGTACACCAGCCGCGCGCGCATTGTCGACACGGTCTCATTTGGACGCGGGAGCGGGGGAAGGGGCGGATTGTCGGACTGGGATGCCGTGGAGGCCAGATGTTCGGGGGTGTGCGGGAGCGGCCAGGGGTCTGCACGGATGACGGCCGTTCGCGAGAGGAGTCTGGCTTGGCCTGGTAGACGACGGAGGGTTGACGAGAGCATCTTTGCGACTTGCAAGTTGCTTGCAAGAGTGAAGTCCGAAATGCCGAAAGACGAAAATCTTGATCGCGTCCTAATTTGGTATGTTGAAATTGATGGCGAACTTCCTATCGCATCCACTCTCTCCCCCAAATCGAAGTTTCCCTGTGATTCCCAGTGGCAACTGGATTCATTCCCCAGATTCATTTGTACAAGGTAATTGTACAGTATGGTGCACGATGTCGCTGTGTTCCGAAGAAAACGGTCGCCCACGCCCCAGCTACTCCCTCCGAACAATTATTATTTCAACTTATTCAACCAGACACACATCCCAGCGTCGAGGAGGCGTCAGGTCACCCTTGTTAACGACGTTTCCGTGGTCTGTGAGGATCGGCTTGACAACCCGGGCAACCCTTCGAAGTGGAGTCAGAATCCTGGCTCAGAGATCTGTGGCCACGATGACTGTGCCGATTTTCTTTCGTTGAAGCTACACGGCGATCGCCCTGTACTTAGCTTTGGCTACCATCTGCTTTTCTGTATCCCGCCAAGTATCATGGTTCTCTGAATCTCTATTAGTGTCGCGATTGTGTCCTGACATAATCGATTCTCTCCGTGGAGCGGCAGTACGTCTATTTCTAGGTGGTGGAATCGGACAAACAGGAAGATTAGACTTGGATTAGACTGACGAACTACAGTATGGGGGAACGATCTCATCCGGTCGTCATCGCATTTTTGCGGCAGCTCTCGTGGTCTCAATTATCCCCGACTTGGTGTATGTATACCTCGGACTCATCGATAGCATCTCTGAATCTCATCCGTCAGCTCCTGGGTTATATTCACTCACTCATGATCGCAGCTTGTGTTCCATACCCTTGGGTTTGGGGCGCTCCAAACGTCTCGTGATTGCCTGCTTCCCCATTCTTTATCGCAAGTCTCACCAGCCACAGAAAAATTACACGCTGGCGCTCTTTCCCGACGAGCCCATGCTCTACGGGTCCCGGGATTCGGTTAAATGGACAGGTTTATTCTGAAGTGATTTCTTTCGTTGATTCATCGCTATCATCATTCACTCGACGAGGTCAGGTTTTGAAGTCCTTCTCGCCTCGCCGTGTTCCCGTACTTAGCGTCTGAGGCCATCTCCGCATAATTCATCGCTCCTTTCCTGAGTCGGTGCACATGCCTTCCCGCGCACGGCGTCGTCCGCGAGCATCACCACAATTTTTTCTGGGGTACTAACCACTTGTGTAAAGCTACAACGATATCCGTCGCCCCTTTCCTGAGTCGGTGCACATGCCTTCGCCTTCGTGAGCGGTCGTCCACAAACATCACTCAATTTTCTTCTGGGTGATGTCAAGCCTCGTTATATTAACCTCTTGAAGCTACAGCCATACGGACCTACACGGTGTAAAGCTACAACGATATCCATCGACTATATGCTGAGCCTGGTGCACGCGGCCGTCCACAATCATCACGTAATTTTTTCTGGGGTGATGTTGACCCTCGTCAACCCTCTTGTGCAAAGCTACAGCCATATGCATATGCACATGGACCTACACGATTATCCTAATTCGACCACGCTGTCACCGTGCCTGGAAACACACACAACTATGGCAACTGAGGGGACTGTCAGAGGCTTGAAATTTCCAGCCCCTGAGCGGCCAATATCGTTCCGTTTCAAAGTCGGACCTGAATGTGGTCCAAACGCACCTGTCTCCCTTTCTTAATATACCTTAATTGTTGTTGCCCAATCTCGGCCGTGACAGATGCCTGGACCGCACCTTCGAGACGAATAATGGATAGGAATAATGGATAGTCATGCAGTCGGGCAACCTCTTGCGATGGACCGTAAAGTAGATGCTGGATAATTTTTTCACGCAGAATAAAAATGCGCATTGGTTTCATCCACGCGTCTCCCGCAGGAAATAGTCAGGAGAAATCTAGCGTCTAGCGCCGGAAATGCTTCGAGCAAAGCAGTAAAGTGTAAACACGAGCATAGATATCGATATCTGACCATATACACGAGATATTCGACCATAATGCCGCCGCGCACGAGTGTTTCGCCTGGTAGTGTCTCGACGGGGTGCGTTGGTAGGCAACGGGGTAGTGCGCACGCCCGCCGTCCGCGCCGAGGCCACGAGAAGGCGCCATGTCGGGGGACATTTGGGCAGGGATTGGGTCACCGACAGGCGTCGTTCATCAACTCTTGTCATTTTTGGGGGTGCTGATATGCCCCTGCTCTATATAATTGAAAATCTTTCATTAAGCAGTACGTAGCTTCGGGATCCGCAACAACGGACGGAACAGCGACGATCACTTACGCTGCTGCGCACGAACGTTCTCCCATTCATTCGACTTGCGGGTGTTCACGATCCGCTTTGCAACATAAAAACTACCGCCGAAAAGGACGAAGAGCCCGCCAAACGCACGAAACTGTGGAAACACAAGAGTGTGAGCGCGGTGAGGTGAAACGGGGAGGTATAACGTGCAATTTTGCTCGGAGAATTAAAATTCAGGGCCCATACGATCCGCGGGATTTGTCTTGCACGTAGTAACCGATTTCCAATGTCGTTGGATGAAGGAGAGTTGTCCCTCCAGATCAGTGACACGGTGTGGACAGTGACCATCAACGGATTTAATCGGCGATTCGATGTCTAAGTAACTCAGATTACGGCGACGCGCGGTGACGCGCCGAGTCTAGCACCAAAATTAAGGAATACAGTACCGCTCAGTTGGACGCGGTGTTCGTGCCGTTATGATTTATCTCCAATTTTCCAAGGCTCGAACAGCCTCGAACGCAATTAACGGAGGTTATGAAATGGAATGGAGGGTAAGCGAGCTTACGGCTCGGCGCTCGCACTCATTTTGCCGTTTTTCTTTGTCGCCGAAAGCGTCCGTTCAATTTTCAAGTGCTGCGCATCGATTACAAAACACGATGCTCGGACGGACAAAGACGGTCTGGACATGGATCAACGCGGCGGTGGTTACTACTCGCGTACACGCGCAATTTTTTTAATTTGCCTTTGAGCTGTATTCACAGGAAGAGGACCCTTGCAACGGTTCGAGTCGCGTGAAAATGGTCATGGAGCCCACTCAGCTTATCTGACTCTGTCCTTTCTTTCACCAGGACTCGGATTCGATGATCCAGACATGACGTTGTATTCACCCTCGAATGCCTCGAGGATGGTATTTTGAGACAAAGATTGAGCATCGTCGAGCACAGGATGGGATGCAGCAAAGAAGGGTACAACGCCTTATGCGCGTGGGACTGTCGAGAATGCCATCAATTCGATCTCGCGATCATCATCCAAGATCTGGACGATCCAAAAATAGGCAGGAGGACTTCCGCGTATTGCCGTTTCACCGGCTCCAGGACTATAAAACCCCTTATGTCTTCCGGTCACTTCACTTCACTCCACAAACCACCCCCACCGCGTCTCTTAGTCTGCCGCTGCCCTCCATGACCACCATCGGCGTCTCCACGAAAATATGGGAACGGAATCAACATTGGTCTCTCTATTCGCAATGTGGGATTTGGGATCCCAGTACGCGGTCCGTACAAGTCTGGGAATGCATACGAGATCGTGAGTCGCGGCGCGTCCTTCCAGTCCCCCGCTAACCCGCTCGCTCGCAGACGACTCCATCCCGGGCACCGAGCCTCCAAACGGCATGTACTGGCGATTCATCGCCCGCAGATAGCAGCGACACATACATGTCGCGCCGCACCGCTGTGCCGCTACCCAACCGACATCTTGCCCCGCCACGCCGTATTTATCTTATGCTGGCCCGCATGCACGTCCCCCCACCACGGCCCCGCACACACGCGCGCACTGCCCCGCGCCCGCCTGTCCGGGATGCCTCCAGCGCGCGCTGGCGCGCGATGGTCGCCATAGAGCGTTGTTTTCTGGGTTTTAACATTTGTCTTGGGTCAGCACCTATAATCTATCGTATATGTAGCACTACCACTAGCTATAGTCCGCTTTGTATAACTTATTCCAAGTCTTTCGAAATGCTTTCGGATTCTTCTTTGTGCCACTTCAGACGGGTGATGTCATGCTGACGTCACAAACGCAACGTCTTCGACTTCACCTTTGATCTTGAGATGTGCTTATCCTAAAACGTGTTGGGTCCAGGGCGTTGCAATTGGCGTTCGGAAGCTTCCGAACCTCACTCAAATCACAGATGGGTCTTGGATGGGTCCAGTCAATTCAACGTCAACGGAGGTAGCAGTTGGTAACGCGTCATGAGAACATACCTGCTGTCCACCATTCATCTCTGCACAGCAGTAGGAAAGATATGACGTATGTAGGTTCAACGGAACACCGGCGAGCGTTGGCATCGTCCACGCGTTTCCTTTGCATTTCTCTCAAGCTTTTTTCGTAACAACGGAAGGATGGTAGCACCGAACGCGCTTCCGACTTCGACTTCGTGAACTGAGGGTCGTGGTGTATGCATATTCGCTGCCACACGGAGAAACGCGCCTGCCGCGATGGCCCACTATTTTCGCGACGTCGGACAATCTGCTCGCAGAGGTCAACCCACCGTCCTCCAACAGAGATCCCGGTAGATGGATGTGCCTCAGAGCATTAGAGTTGCTGTGATCCCCGGACTGACAGCGGTCGGACGACTCGCGAATCGCAATCTCCGCACAGGAAATTAAGCGTGCAAGTGCAGCGTAGCCCTCTGAGTCGCTGGGATGCTCCGAGTGAAGCGGCGCAGATTGTACCTTGCTATTGCGTTCGCCAAGCAGAAGCCGAACGGCGGCCCTGGATAGAATGCACAATAGCATCTCATCGAGCTTGTAATCAAGCAATAATTATTACATCTCGGGAGTCGGATCGGCCGGATATACCGCGGGTGACAGCGTGGCTGCAGATCCTGCGTCTTGGAAGATGGGAAGGCCAGTTGAATGGCAGAAGAGGCACAAGTGCAGCCAACACAGGGGTGATAGCTTCTAGATGGGCCGTTAAGCTGTACAGATAGATGCAGACGAAACGAAGGACGAGCATTGAATTAGATTAACAGATGATATGTATCGCGGGTTGAGAAACCTCCGGTAAGAAAGCCCGTCGACGTCGCCGCTGAGAAATGGGGTCCAGTCCTGACGGGGAGCATCCAGAGCGGATGCGGTGTCTACAGAGTCTCAAGAGTTCTATCAGGGGGTGGCGTCGCTGCGTGCACTCCGTCGAGTTCCCCGACGGTTGGAGACGATTTGGCTCTCAAGTTGCCACCGCTGGACGAGATAGATTCGCCGAACGCCAGACAGTCTCAGACTCGGGCGCCGAGTGGCGTATTGTGATAAGAGCACTGATGTCCGGCAGAAAGGACGCAACGAGGACCAACTTGAGGCTAAAACCAAGTGAATGTGCTTGCGAGGCGGGAGGAACTTGAATCAAGTCAAGTACGAGATCGCCCGGCCCGGCTAACTTTGATTGCCGGGATTCAACCTAACTTCAACCTCAACGCCCACAATGTCAACACAGTCGAGCACATCCGCGGCCATCTAGCGCGTTATCTACCGCTTACTTGACTTCACGGGACCGCAGTCAGGTCCCCGCCCTGCTCAATCTTAATATCAACATTCCAAAATCGTTATCGACAGATTATCTGGCACCGAGTCTTGCGCCGAGTCCCTGCTGCTGTCGCCCACGTGGCTGGCCACCGTCCGCTGACAGTGCGCTCTGCGTCCAATTTTTGGATCCTGATCAGCCTTACTCCCCACCGTCCTCAGTCCTCGCCCCTTACTCCACAAAATGTGCCCGCCCTCCCTCCGCCGTGCGCGTGGCAGCCAGCAACCATCGATTTGAGCCGTGATCGCGAATGAATACAGCTATTAACGCGGATCCTGCCCAATCCTGTACTTACTGACCGACCGGGCGACCCAGGGCGATCGTATCTCAGATACGGCGAATATCGGCGTATGCGGTTCTTCCAACAAGGTTTTTTTTTTTCTGGACGGCAACAGGATCCTTGGACCTGGAAGCCATGCCGACCTGCACATGGGCGACGGGAGCGTTTCCCGCTTTTTCTCTTTATTCCGCTCTCCATTGTGATCGATCCCATTGATGGCGACCGTCGATCCAGACAGCGTGCTCGCCATGCGCTTTTTTTTTCGTTGCCTTTTTCTCGCTCCTTGGCCGCGGCGTGGGTCTGGTTGCTACCATTTCTTTTCACGGTCACTTGACGTTCATCTTCCCCGCACGATTCCCGATGTTTCTGCGAGACTGAGGCATCTCGCAGAGACACTACGCTCAAATCTCAATTCTGCTGCTGCTGCAGCACCAGCGAGCGACTGCGGGAGAGTCGTTTATAGCCGTTTCGGGCACTGCGACCTCTTCGGGCGGGTACTCCCGCGGCTCTCTGCTAATGAGTATCTGTAATTATGAAAATGACGTCGACGCAACTGCAGTCACTTAACTTTTAATCCCAACCAGGTATGCTTCGCGGCCCCACAGCTCGTGTACGCGGGCCTTCGACCTTCGGAGGGCTGGATTCTGTCTCAATTCATCTGCTGTCACTTTGGCTTTCCACTTCTCGACGTCTCATCTCTATGGGCGCTCATACGCTATGAGCTTCGAATTCTGGAGGCAGCTGCTCTTCGTGCCAGCGACCTTCTATACACTCGACGCTTTGATCTCGACGAGGCGACCAGATCTGCCCGGCTTGGAGTGCCTGTCTTCTCTTTCTCGCTACGGCTCTTCTGCCGGAGACAAGTACGGGTTGAACAATCCAGTAGTGCGAACCGAGAACACGGAAATTGGAATCCTGGCCATACAATTCGGGATCTTATTCTTTCGGGCAACTGGTCGCTTTTTTTCATGAATTATTTTCGGTTTCGTCCAGATCTTGACGTCCACTAATCGTCAAATAAAGAAGCGTGAGTGTCGATGCGGGCATCGTGACGCAGTGGAACGGCGGGGACGAGCAGGATCGACGGGTGAGCTGGGTGTGTGCTGTGCCAGCGCAGGGCAATGTTAATCTTGCGCTGGAATGGACGGTGACGGTTTCGCCAGCTGGTGCCCAGGTTGTAGGTAGGGCTGTAAGTAGGGTTTTTCGCATTTTAATCCCATTTCCTTGGCTTTGCATATTTCAAGCGGGCACTTTCGTGTAAGTCTGAATCGTTTTATTACAAGATTCTAAAAATCATAGGGTGTGGATCTAAGAAGCGGGTTGAATCTATGATATCTCTCACCCGAAAATCAGCTTGCGATAACGCTCGATGCCCTGCGCCTCAGAAACCACTGCGCCAATCATCCCGTCCGGTCGCACAATGACAATGCTCGCCTCCCCCTCCGCCATCCCACTGGCATACTCAGCATACGCATGGCCCTCCCGGTCCTCTAGCGCCTTGCCCACTACCGCGCTCTCCCCATTCTCCCCCGCACGGCGCACCAGTACCGTGTGCTCCGTGCCCGTCGGCCTACGCCCCAGTGCGCGCTTGACACCCTCGTGCATTGCCGCGTCCCCGCCAAAGACGAGCACCGTGTGCGCCGCGGGCCCGAAGACGTCGAACAGGCGTGTGACTATCCCCTCCGCCCCGACCAGCCATGGCGCATCGGGCGCGCGGTACCCGCCTGCACGCGCCCCGCCGCCGCGTCCACCGCGCCGTACGGACCTCCCGGGGCCGGAACCATGCTGTTCCCGTCGTCCGCGAGCACGATGGAGCTTCCTTGCGTGTTCACACCAAGCATCCCAAGCTTGCCCCCGCGCGCCGAGGCCTGGGTCCACACGCTTGCGTCGCCCGCCGCACCCGCGGCTTCTCGTACAGCGCGGTCGTGAGCTTGAGCATCTCGGCGATGACGGGGAGGTGCTCCGCGGAGTAGCTGTCGAGAAGGGCGGCTGGCGCGCGGCCGGAGGCGACCAGCGCGAGCTTCCAGTCGAGGTTCGCGGCGTCTTGGACGCTGGAGTTGAGAAAGGGCGTATTTATGGCGTGAGCAAGCGAAAAGCTTACCGCCGGCAACGAAGACGCGCCCGAAGCCGAACTTGTCTACCATGCACATGCTGGGCCTGTGGAGGTGAAATGCTTGTCAGCGAGTGGCTTGAATTGGGAGGAAATACCGAGTTAAGCTGGACATCCAGGTCGCAGCGCCGAACTTGATGTCGCGCCGCCCCGTAACGGTACAAAACTCTTCGACAAATTCGTCGCGGGTGGACACGGTCTGCCTCCAATGTTCCGTCCCGCCAGTTGTTTCCGGTGCCGGGACGAAGAAACGATCCTACGGGGAGTTTAGCCGAAAAATATTACAAGCGGGATACCGTGAGGCTTACATTTGCGACGGCGCGTTAATCTTACCTGCGGAAGTCCCGGGCGCGGGCTCGACATAGTCGGCCACAGGGAGCTCTTTGACGACTTTTGATCCGCCAGGGAGCTCATACATTCGCCTCCGACCCATGTGTTTGCGAGCTTCAGGAATTCCGGGAGGACACCGAGGATGTCGTAGAGTTCCAGTGTGCGGGGCTGCATAGTATTCGTTACTCGGAAGGTCAAGTTATTGGACTACAAGATGACCGACCTGAATTCCACCGCGAGCCGATACGGTGCTTGGATTTCGCATTGATGAGACGAACTGGGACGTTATTATTGAGGAGAATGATTGCGAGAAGACCTGCGCCAGCCTGTTATTCATTCGACCGGTTAGATATGTATCCGCACCATACTGCCTGCACTGACGATCAAAACAGGGTTGAGACATTGGATAACGAGTTATGAGGAACAAAATGGAGAATGTTCACCAGGGGCCTGAGTGCCTCCCTCTAGGCTTTCGACGTGAGCGGTTCACTCTCCGTCCGAGGAGAACGGTTGTACAGACCATAAAGTTTCAAATTTGAAGGGCGGCGGCCGTCCGTTCAGACGGCAAGGTATCCGAAAACGACTAATCCTCTGCGGCAGTGGGTAGGCGTTCATCGGGGTCAAATATCAATGTTTTGTTGACAGGAAGTGATAACCCAACCCACGGCATGGCTGCATATGTCGTCCTCGAAGCTGCCCATAGTTATCCTGAAGTTTTCTGGGACTTTACTCAATCAAAAACGTTAACGCGATGGACAAAGCGACAGTGCCGGAGGCAAGTTACCGTGATGACATCCTCCATTAATTATTAATGGAGGAATACATATAAGCCTCAATAATTTCCTATAGCAAGACCTTTTTAGCAGAACGGCTTGAGTTGGTCTACAAGAACTTGCTGGCCAGGAAGGTCTTATACTTTCGGCACCGTCTTCGAGTCAGCAACGAGAAACACTGGCGGTCTTTAACACTCTCCACTCGCCAGCGAAAGAATGAATTGAGCAGACCGCGCGTGGAATGACTTGAGCAGGTCGCGAGGCTGTCCCTGAGCAGTGGAGATTATGCCGATTCTCCAAAATGTGCATCGAGAACGTTGTAGCGATCCACCATCCATATCTATTATGCATATGTTTGGGACAGTTTTTTTCTCCCGATTGTTTGCAGTGAGAAATACGCTCAACATATCAACCGAGGCGCGAGAGCATGTCTGTCAAGAGAGACTAGAATATTGGAAACTACTGATTATTTTTTCTCCTGCAAATGTTACAGAACAGTGGTTTCGTCTAATTAATGTCCAAAAATCAAGGCCAAAGGGGCGGTACCACGAGATTCTCAGTAGAAGACGAAATCTATGTCTTCGGAGATCGCACACCAATAACTAATTGACCTTCGGAAGACGCTTGAACTTGATGTAGCATGGGTTGCCTTTCTGGGGCCTCGGCTGTGACTTCAAATGAGTATTAGGGTAGACAGCGAGTCAAGTCACCCACCCTTTGCAAATCGTTAAAGTCCACCCGCGGGAGTGATTTCGGGACTCGCCCCGCGGCATCGACGACTTGAAACTCGAACGTCAAAAAGAACATGGCAAGGACGAGCTTGACCTCCAGTTTCGCAAGTCGCATCCCGAGGCAAACGTGTCGACCTATACGCAGAAATTTCAACTTCAATAATCCCTGTTGAGCCGTCGACCACTTACCCCCTCCCCAGGCGAGAAACGCGAGCGGCGCGCGCTTGTCTTCCTCTCTGCCCTCGTCGAACCGGCGAGGGTCGAATGCGTGTGGATCCGAGTATATCTCGGGATCGTAATGAACGTCCTCCATCGGGTAGGCAAGAAATTCGCCCGTCTGGATCGTTTTGTCCCCCACCGAGACGTCCGCGCCGAGGTTGCGGCGCAGCGACAGTATCCCCATCGTCATCCGCAGCGTCTCACGCATCACCACGTCCATTACGGGCAGCTCCGCCTCCCACACGTTCAACGGAATGCTCGCGAGACGCTCGTGAATGGGCAGGGAGGAGTCCTCGGTGTGGTTGGCGAGCAGAGCCTGAAACTCGGCAGCGAGCTTGTCCTTCCATTCCGGATGCATTCCGGTGTATATGGCGGTCCAGCCCACTGACGGACCGTTAGCAAATCGCCCCCCGTAAATGACAAGCTCACCATTCATTCCGGTATTGACATAGCCTGCATTGATGACGCCCAGGACGAGCTACAACGGTTTAATGAGAAGCGGCGACTCGGGGGGGAGAACGGGCGCACCTCCACGACGTTGTCTGGTGGAAATCCGGCTTGGATCAATAAATCGATGGTATCGGTGGTGCGTTCAGTCGCCGCACGTCTGGCTTCGACGAACGGTTTGACGAGCTCGAAGAGCGCGCGATTGTTCCGGACAATCGCCCGCCTTGCGGGGCTTGGGAACCATGGCAGCAGATGGGCAGTCGGGGTCCCATTTTTTTCCAAGTTGTCGAGGCAAACCGACATGCGGGACACTACGTCGCGGTCTTCGGCCAGCTCGCGACAGCTGCCCATTCGAACGATCAATTGGAAAACGACCTGTACCACACACTCAGTACATCGCCTGATCAGAGGGTCAGTAGCTTACGTCGTTGAGTTCTTTGAATGGATCCAGCGTTCCCTCGGCACCCCACTGGGCCATTAATGCGTCCGTGTCCTTCAACATCGCGGGAAGCACTGGTTGGAAATGAGGTCGATGTTCACCCAAAAATTGATCACCGCACCGTCCACAAGCCTTTCTTTCGACACTAAATTTGCAAATTGCTTCATGAGAAATTGATTGCTTTGCTCGGCAGCTGCGACGTCGATGTCCCGCATGTTGGGCCCAGTGTAGCTGAAAATTTTAACGCCTTCAAACAAATCTAGCGCCTTTTCGTTGAAGAACATCTTGCGGGCCTCGAGCCCTTTCATGGCAACAACGTGATGCTGAGGTGGAAATTAATATTCTGCCCTTGATATGTGGTGACTGAACGTACCCGAAGGACTCGAAACCGAAATATCTGCGCGCCTGTCTTCTTGAAATTCTCCCAGAGGAAGTCTCGACGCTTGGCGAAGAACGACCAAGCAGTCAGCAGAGGAAGAAATTCTCCCACCTCGGGAATACGTTGGCTTGAGTTACCCCTCTGTGAACGGGTGCGGTAGACGGTGAAGAGGGTAGAGAAACATAAGAGTGAAACCGCCACGATGGTGGCGGTCGACCACTGCCCGGAAGTCATGTTGTACCGAGTAAGAGTACTGGATAGACCTGGGAGGAGAGAGCTGATATATCTCGCAATGACAGGTAGTCTTGTGGTTACCACGCCCCCGTCGCAAATAGGTATTTACGCGGCGTCGCCAAGGCGTTTCGTTGATTTACCCTACATAGTCGCCGGCGCAAGGTCCTGTATCGGAACGAGATGCCGTAAGAGTTGTGGAGCCAGTACTTAGTTACAGCCAAAACTCTAGAGCGCTTTCGGGGAGGAGTTCTGTGGTTTCTTGTGTCACCTACTCTTTCTAGTGCTCTTGCTCCACCGCTGGGCCATCGGAAACGCGATAAGCGATGCCAAAGCCCCAAGTGAACTCCTTTGAAAAGTGCTCTAGAGTTTTGGGGTTAGCTGGAAGCAATTGGCAACGCCATCATGTGCCTACTGATGGCGCTGTGACTGATTGACGTTTTAGACTTCGGGATGAAATGTTACCTCGCTCTCGATAATCATAAAGCTTCTCTTTGGCACTCACATTGCCAGGCCATCCCCAGGTTTACCGCTTGAACAGGGCCAGGAAATACGGTAGGGAGAAAGGCCACTCGGAATCTGCACGGGATTCACCTTTTAATGTTGAAACACAGCTGCATCATGCGTTGATCGTGCGGATCCGGACTTGCAAGGTGGGTCCGGCTAGACTCGGAAGACGATTACAAACTCGGAATTACGGAGCGTTCGCGGAAATTTACAGTTATTCTCCTTTGGGGATCTCAGCTCGCTCTATGGGCACAGTGCTCCTCAAGCATTGGCTTATTCTCTAGCGTATTTCTCGGTGTGGTCGGGCTCAGCCTTGGTATTTATCGGCGAGCAGAATCCAGTTTTCCAAGCTACGTTCACTCATAGGTTTCATGCCGCAATCCTGTTTCCACGATTTTTTCGCTATCACCTTGTTATTCCGTTAATTTTGGGCCGGCGCTGTTAATTTAGTTCGGGCGGTTCCGACTCGCAACGCGCCTCACTCGCGCGCAACCACTATCCGCGGCTTTTGTTCATAATTACATGACGAAACCGCTAACTTCAGTTCACTCGCGGCCCCACTCTTCATAAGTATGTGAATGCGAACAACCTTTTGAACACCGTCTCATTAATCTGTTGCCATGATGTCACTCTTGGTCTTTCGTTCCATACCTCGTCCGCGTTCTCGTTGCGGGCTTCTCTCGGACCATAGTTCTTTTAATGAAACCATGGGACCGCTCTCGTTCTTCGTAAATTCCCTAGCCTGTTGGCCTTGTTGTTCGAATTCTCGTTCATGTCCGTTCATTTTTCCGCCGTTAGAACGATTTCAACAGCCAAACGCAATCTTTGCCGTCGCCATATCCGCCTGCTTCCCAGCCTTGCTTCTTCCGAAGGGAAGTCGTTTCATCCACCGATCATCTTCGTCGGTGTCTAACTTGTCGTTAAACTGGTTGTTCCAATTTTGTGGACCATCTCTTGCTTTTACTGGGACTACCAGTTCTTTCGTTGATTCCTATTATCAGAATTTCAACAATCCAGATCAGGATTCGATTCAGCGCCTCTGTTTTTCACAAAAAAACGGCAGTTATTCGACAATATAACGTCGACATAGCGTCCTTTTTCTTCGTCGTGAAAATTTAATACTCGTGAATGATAATTACACAGGCCACCTTCTTACACATTTTTGTATCTCGACGATTCCTATCGTTCGACGTGAATCGTATTCTCAATCCCGCCATCCCCTTGAAGAATTCGTCATTCACTCTTTCTTGACGGAGGCGGCGGCATCTTGAACCAGCGGCGGTTAATTTAAACCTTGCCGTCGTGGCATGATACTTACGATTCGCCTTGTCTGCGTCCCAATATCCACTGTGATTAATCTAGACCAGCGTCCGAAACATCAGCACTTACCCTTCGCCTTGTCTGTGTCCCAGTATCCCATATAATACATCCCCCCGAGGACCGTCGCCACCGCGCCGCCGGCGAGAAGCTATGTACAGAGTCGCAATTGAAATTGAACGCAGTTAATTTCGACTTTGTTGGACCCAGGGTGGATGAGTGGCACGTACAGCGTTGTTCTTTCCTTGCGGCGTCTTCATGTCGAATTTGCCGCCGCTGGCGCTGCTAGGAGGAACGGCCGTCTGGCGGCGCAGGTGCGTGGAAAACAGTGCGCGAACTCGAGTGGGGAACATCGCGGCTGCAGCTGGAGTGGTGTTGAGGTGGTGAGAAGGAAAGATGAATGCAGGGGGTCGTTGTTCACGCTGCGTGCGAGTGAGGATGTCATTTATTGCGTATGTGTTTTGGACAGCGTCTCGAACTTTCTCTGCGTCAGCTGCCCGTATTGAATAAAATATGGTGTGACTGTACTATATATGGAGCGGTTGTGCTTCGAAAGTTCGAATCAGACACCAACGTAGATGGTCGCTGGATGGAACTTCCGAAGGGCCACAGCTATTATGGCAAAGGGAAAGCTTACGTTTGGCGGTTAGCGCTTGAAATCGTTATAACGGCGTAGAAATGGCTGAGAATTCGAACCGTCAAGGCCAAGAAGTAAGCAATGGTCGAAATGATTTGAAAATCGAAGAAAAATCTAGCCCGATTTACCAAGATATTTAGTATGCGGATAAATGTATAGTGCTCGCCCTACTCCGCGA